>VNJN01004584.1:123024-137985 GCA_008042485.1 Drosophila mayri | reverse complement strand
CCCCCCCCCCCCCCCACACACACACACACAGAGAGAGAGAGAGGAGATATTATAATTATTATAATAATTATTTGTCAGTTTTATGATTTCTCATTCCATGCGGCATGCAATTAATTGATAGCTTAGACCAAAAGTCCAAAATCCAAAATATTTCGTCATAAAATAAATATTTATGACCAAGAGGGAAGGGGAGGGGAGGGGAGGAGAGGAGAAGGATTATTGGCAGGCCTGAAAAATGCCAAATACAATAATATTTTCTCAGTATATATATGTGTATATATTTGACTTTAAAATTTACGTACGTTAAAAATATTCATGGATTTCGGTTTGTCTTCATTAAAATTCATGAAATGCGATTGAGATACTTTGTCGAGCAAAACTCTAAGATACAATCGATTTAAGGGGAACGTCTTGAGTTAGATTTTTGCACATCATTTCATTTGGATTTAGATATATTTATATGTTTATATATATTTGTATTCTGTGGGAATTTCACAGAATAAATGAACACGTCTTGGAATTGTTTTGCAACATTTGTTTTCAGCTTAAAGTGAGAGGTGGAAATATACAAATAATATATATTTGCATTTTATTGTAATATTTTTATTATGATATATGTGAGTTTTAAAAGAGCTACAACTGGCCACTGGGTGGGGCTGAAAAACTGGACCTTTTTAACCCAGATTTTTTCGAGTTGGTTGTGCCTTTGCTGGGGCCTCTTTTTTCATATTTTCGAAAGGGTATTTTGTTATTTATTTTTTACAATAAAAATATTACGAGAAGCGGAAAGAGATATCTTTATTTCGGTTTCAAATTTAAATTTTTACTTAAATTTTTATTTAAGCAAAAATCCAGGCAACCCGTTTAAAATGTTCCCGGAAAAATGTTGCTTTGGTCAATTTATGGTTATTTCTATATACATTTATATATCATAGATATATATATTTATATAAAAATCTATTTATGGCCATGTGTGTATTTATCCAATAATGGCAACAAACAATGACCACAATGTGGCAAAAGAGCAACAAAAATATCAGTTAATTTAAATATGTGGTGCGTGTGTGTAAAATAAACAAAACCGAACAAAAAAAGAAGAAAAACAACAAAAACAACAACCGGAATTAAATCAAAATGAAAATGTTAGTAAAAATGAAAAGAATTTATTAGAGTTTGTGTAGGAGGGAGAACCTTTTTCCATATAATTATTATGTCTAATTAATATTTATTAACCAGCCGAGGCATCAGCTCCACGTCCTTGCAATGCCCATAAACTCATGCCCAAGTGGGTGGCACAAGGCAAGAAGTCCTCTTGGCTAATGAGGCGATGTCCTCTAAGCGGCTTAAGGCCCCTCTCTACATCTTTTTTGCTTTTCTCTATTGGCACCCAAAAAGCCGCCTTAAATGGCAGCAACAACTCCAGTCTAAGTGTTAGTTTTTTCTAAGGGAAATACTTATAAAGTTACCAGTTTCTAATTTTAATTTTTTACTTAAATTGCTTAAATATTATATTTCTGAAAATCTAAAAAAAAAACCAAGGATTTCAGGCAAGACTTTAAAAGCAAGACACATATATATATCGCCTTAGTTTCTTTCCTTCTCAAGACTCGAATAAATAAAATAAATTAAAGTTACAATATTAAAAGGAAAATGATTCTCCAACTCTTTTTAAGACAATTTCTTTCAATTTTAAGCCATGTCATACATTCACCTTTTCGCTGTGACGAAAAATACGCAAAAGTAATAATAATAATAAATTTATCGTACATTTATTTAAAAGTCATAAGGCCAATTACATGGAAAACGGTTTCTTTTTTGCTCCTTTTTTTGTTTTTTTTGTTCTTTGCCCTTAATTAAGAAATTGCCAATGCGGAAAATAATAATTAAAAATAAGCCCAGAACCGTTGCGTTCAAAAGGATTCATTTCCTTCTCTCTCGCGCCACGCGACTCTCGCTCGACACAAATTAAATGTGCCCGAGAAAATAAATAAAATTGAAGAACAAAAACAGTAAAAACAAAAACAAAAAAATGAAGAGAAGAAAAACAGTTCAGAAAAATGGCAGAGAAACCTGTGCTGTGAAGAGCTGAAAAATCTTTATTTTATGCACAACATGCCATAACTTTACATTTCCTTGTTTCATTTTTACTGTGTGATTTTTATTTATTTATATATATACTTTTTCCCTGCTTTCCCTTGGCATTGTTGTTGCTTTGTGCATTTTATTTTTCCACTTTTGACACAGCTCATAATTTATTTCATATTTTTGCCGAAGTTTACGCAAGAGGGGTAAAAATCGAATAGTTTGCAAATTGAATTCAATTTTTAGAGGCAAGCTAATTATGGGATTTTTTAAGTGCTCTCAAGGCTTTTTTGTTTCAATTAAAACAAGCACTTTGGCATGTTAAAGATGTGTGTGGCCATCTGCCTTTCATTTTTATATATTTATTGTATATAATATTATGCATTTTGTTGACTTTTCCTTTGCCCTCGTAATTTGTTTACATTTCCTTCTTTTTTATTTCGCTATTTAATTTTATCGAAGCTGAAAAGCAGCAAGGGAATAAGTGTTTAAATAAAAATGCAGTTGGAAAAACAATCAAATTAAACACAGTAAATTATACAAGATTTATGTATGAATATTAACTCCGAGGGGAGGGGAAAGAGTTTCTTGTTCTGTGGGATTGTATAGGAAATATTTTTCAATTGTGTGTTTAATTATGTTTATTATCGGACTTAGACTTATCTATATCTATAAAATAGCTATCTTATAACTTTATTTAATTTTTAATGAGCTTGTAAATTATTTATTAAAGGATAATAATTTAAATATTCATGATTATTTGTTTTAGAAAATAGTGCTCAGTTTTTATTTGCCGTATAAAAAATAAGTTTAAAGCTAAAAATGTTTTTAAAAGATTTTAACATTTATTAAATAGACTTTTTTAATGGTTTTCTGTAAATAGTAGTTCTAAATTTTAATAAAAATTCAACAAATAAGGGAAAATTTTGTAATTTAAGAGCTCTTATTTATTTTCCTGACACACTTTCATTGAATTCCATCTCTGCAGATTTGTATGCGTACAGATATCTGGTATACATATTGTACATATTCACTTAAAGCATTTCCCATTCAGCATCGCCCTGCACCGCCCCTTTTATCCCTGCAACTCAGTTTTATTTATTTTTTTTTTGTTGTTTATCCGCTGGCATTTTCAAGTAATTTTTCACGCATTTCTGTGGCTGCTTTGCGCCTCATTTTTCACGCCAGTCCATGTGTCTCTCGGTGTGTGTGTGTGTGTGTGTGTGTTAAGCTGCTTAAATGTTGTCTTTTTTTTGTTGTTATATCCCTGCTTCCTTTTGCAACATTCGGCTTCGGCCCACGGTTTTTTTGCGACTGTATGCCGCTTTTCTGCATTTACAACACTTAAATTGTAAAAAATGCCGAGCCAGAATGGGACGACGGGCTGGTGGTGTTCACTTTTCGAGTGTGTAATGGCCAAAGCCACTTGCCTTTGTCAACAGCAAATTTGCGTTTAAATGCAGGCTCATGTGCCCCGCCCACCGCCCCCTTCAGCCATTCGTTTTAATGTATTTTTAAATTATGTTGATTTCGTTTTCTTTAAGTGAGCACAAACACAGCACAGAAAATAAAAAGTAAACTACATAAAAACCACTCCTTGCTGAGACAATCTCTTTTTGTTTGTTTGTTTTTTTATATATATTTTTATTTTCTCTTTCTGAGTCAAGCCAAGAAGGGGAAAGCCTTAAGCGAACGGGAAAAAGAAATTCCTCCTTTTCTTAATTGGCTTTTCCTTGGGTGTAATCAGATTTGGCCTTTTTCACTTCATTAGGGTGGCATTTATCAACACTGATTTTATTTAAGCAACACTAGAGAAAGAGTTGGGAAAACAACATAATTCTGTTGGAATTTTTTATAGTTTAAACATATATATTTTTGTAACAAGGTAAAGTGAAAAAAGTTTTTAACTGCATTTTAAATTTCAATTGAATTTAGTAACACTAAAAATATTATTAGGGGATTAATCATTTTCACATTATAAAATAAACATTTACGAAAACTTATTAACATTAAGCACCGTTTGATAAATATAAATAAATAAATTAATTAAGATTTTATAGCAAATGGGGTTTCCGTTTTTTTTGTATCATTTAAATTAATTCCAGCACTTAAAATTCATTAGGTTATCAATAATTTAGTGTTTAAATGACTCAATAAGCCCCCCTGCAAAAGTAACTATTAAAATTCATTTAATAAAAGTGACTCCACTTCAATTTTAAATTGCCATTTCACCGCAAAACAGAAAATCCATAGAAAATCATTGGAAAAAATCATAGGTTTATAAAATTGCTCAAATAAAATGTGAAAAATGCATTTCCGCATTTATAAAAATGACGCTCATTCAATAACTAAATAAAAGCATTTTCCATGCCCATAAACACCATATTGAAACCACTTTCATTAGGTTGTAAAATCTTTCTTTTCAAAGGATTCCGCAATGCCAGATAATAACAACAAAAAACAAACAAGAAAAAAAAAGAAAAGCTTAACAAAAACAGGCCAAGCCCCCTCCCACCTTTATTCGCATACAGAAGTCCGTTAATATGTGTTTTTCCACTTTTGTGCAATCGCCATCTCTCGTTGATGAAATGAAAGTATTTTTTATTTTTTACACACATTTTTGTTTTCCTTTCTTTATGTGTTTTTGTGTTTTAGTTAAGCTTTTTGGCAGATTTTTCATCACACAACCGAAAGCAATTATGCAACGCGATGCCAGGCGAATAAAACAAAAACCGAAACGGAAAAAGTAAAATCAATGTCACAATCAAGTTGCATAAATGAAACTCGGGCGGCATCTGCTCGCTGCAAGCTCTTAAAAAATATATAAAAAAAATAAATATATGTATAGGAGCGGGGGTATTATCGATCCCGTTGTTGTTACGGTTACAATAAATATATATATACACACATATATAGATTTTTACATTTAAGTTTTTAACGCTCGCGTTTACATAATTGCCAGCTAAACAAGTTTCTCGCACAAAAGAAAGTGAAATCGAAAGAAGAAATTTTTACAAATGATCGTGATGCTGCGATAATCACCGTTACAAGGCTACAAAAAAAATATATAATAAAAGAGCCAGCCGATAGATAACACCAATAAATAACAACAAATATAAGATATATATGTATATATATGCATAATGAAAGCAACAGTTTTGACCATGAAATCCATGCAGAAAAGACTAGCCCGATATTTGCATATTCATGAAGTTCATCTTGTTGATATTTCCGATATGTGAGCTACACTTGGGTAAAAAGTGTAAGCTTAGGGGAGGGAATTTCAATTTTTAAACAAAAAAAATATATATCAAGGAACTAGTACTAAAAAAAAATATAATATAAAAATTAATAAAAGTTTCAATGATTTTTTAAAATAATTAATAAAATTGATGTGCCATTCAGCAAAGCACTTTATCTTTATCTTAAGAGGTCTTCCATAATAATAATAAAAAAGTATTAAAAATAGTAAAGCTGATTATTTTATTATAATATTTTTGAATTTCTAGAAATGTTTTTTTTTTTTAAATATTATGATTACTTATATTTAATTCCTGCATTGAAATATTTTTGTATATTGCATAAATAAATATTTTTTATATGAAAATTAATTTAAATAAATTAATTACTCATTACAAATAGCAACTTTGTATATATGAAATGCAAGGAAATATTTTAAAAATAGTTGTTAACAAATAAATATTAATTTCTGTTGTTTAACTCTTGAAATATTGAATATTCCTTTTGATTTGATTTTTGATTTTTTTTCTTCATAAACACAAATTAGTAGAAACTTATATTATATATATATTTGTTGCCTAAAAATCATCCAAATAAAACACGACTATCTTCCTACTCCTTCGGTTATTGTTTTGTGAACAATTCTCAGCCTTTTGAAATATATAACAAGCCTTTCTTGCTGTGTATGTAAATGTACATCGATGCCTGGCTGGCTTTCTGGCTTTTAGACTTTCCGGCTAAATCCGCTAATTAGCATGAGCGACTAACCAAGCGAGCAAAAGCTGCAAAAGTTGCCGCTAATCAAGTTGGAGGTCAGTTTCTTTGGCTTCGGCATCATCGGCGTCTGTCATTTTTTGGCTGTCAGTTGGCTAAAAGGCGGACTTTTTGTCGTTACGCAACTGGAACTGGACAACTGAACAACCAGTTTTCCGCCATAATATCCAGCAGAGTATTACTTGGGCCAGGACAGCTGCTGACCTTGCGCGATAGGGAAAAACCAGTTGAGGAAAACCGCTGGCAATGGTTACCTAATTCGTACAGGAAGCGGTATTTCCCAGTTTTAAGCAGACAGTTTTTCTTTAAGTTTTCCAACTTTTCAGCTTTTTAGTTATGTATTTTTTATTTATTTTTTTTTAATTTTCTCTTTGCTTTTTTCCAAACCAAAACAAACGAAACAAACACTCAGGAAGAGACGCCAACTCTTTGATTTCTTTCACTCACTCAAAACACAGTAACAAAAATAAAAAAAAATATATATGTATATATATATATGTAAGGGAATGCGGAAATTATATATACATAGATATATCTATATTATATATGCTTAATATTTAATATAGATTTCTTGTTCGATTTTTGGAGCCATTAACTTACCATTAACACCAGCTATAGTCAGTAGCAGGGCTACCACCAAACACGGCCGCAACATCTTGTAGCTTCTCTGGATCGAAATATATATCTACTATATATAATATATATCCCTCAACCGAGAGAGACGGGAAGAGAGAGATAAAGAGAGAGGGAGATCGATCGGCGAGTGAGAGCGAAACGTCCGCAACGCGCAAATGCAAACCGCCAACTGATCGAAGCCACTGGCCAAGAAATTGCAAGAAGCCAACACGACGCGCCACCGTCACTCGACTAAAAAAAATATATCTACATATATAAAATACAAGAAAAAAGCCACTCGATTGATTGTGGCTCAGAGCCCGGAGCTGGGAAAAAGCCGCTCAAAAATATGAGAAAAAAAAACCAAATGAAGCTGAAAGGGTTAAGTTGCATGTAATGTATATGTGGCTCAAAAGAGATGGCTATAATCAGTTCAGAATTATAAACACTATTTTTTAAGAAATATTAATGCTGCTCCAGAAAATAGTTAAACATGAGAATAGTTTATACATCAATTAAAATCATTATTAATATTAGTAATAATATGCTTTTTAGCTCATCATTAGTTGGGAAATTATATAAGGGAAATGTATTAAATTTAAAACAAAGGCTTTTTACAAAATGTAGATCATAAAGCTTTAATTTCAAATAGAATCAAAAATATATATGTAATTATAAGCAAGCTTTTTATAATCAATTGAATATTATTAGGAAAATTGCTAGGAAGCTATGAGTATTTCTCGAGTTTTCTTTATTATTACTATATATAATAATATAATATTAAAATATATACAATTTAATCCACTTCCCATTGAAATTACCGCTAAATACTCCCCTCCATTGATATCGTATTCTCCATTGTATTCCCTTGCTCTCCAAACAATATCTCAAGCCTCAATTTCGGATTCACTTTCATTTGAACTGGTTGCGCCCCTGATGACGTTGTCTCAAGTCGGCTCAATATGCCTCTATATACACACTCATCTATACATATTCGAGTTGATTCGAGTATATTCGAGTGGAGTAAATTGAAGGCGAAGCCGGTTTCAGGGGAGAAGTCTGCGCATGCGTGCGCATTTCAATGAGCCCGCGGCTAAAATAATAGTAATGTCTCTTGTGTGGCGGCTCTGGCTTCGTTCGTATTGGAATTATGCATATTGGCCAGCCCATTATGCTGGCTGGGATCATCCGTCGCTGGCCATCCATATGCATGACGACGCCTCCTCTCCCCTCGGCATTAATTTGCCTATCATCGGTCCCAAATCAGTTGCTGGACGAGTTCTTGGCCGGCACTCTTAGCCGCCTGAGTCGGCATACTAATGAGATGCTAATCACAGATTACAGTTATCAGATGTAGAGCCCCGCCCCGGAAAATAATAAAAATCAAGTAGCAAGGCTGAGGGGTGGGTAGAGCGGGGTAGGAGTTCGTATATATACCTAAGGTACACCCACATCCAAGGCATTGTTGCATCATTAAATTCGAGAATGGAAACACAGCAAAAAAAATTAGAAGAGTAGAGTTTTTCGAAAAAATTAATATTATAATTTAAGTAATTTGAAAAGGTTAAAGTTTCTCAAAAAAGCGTTTAAAGATATAAATTAAACATGTATCTTTTAGCTTTTTTTTATAAAAATTAATAATATTTCAATTTTTATTTAAATTTATAATATTAAAACTGGAAGAATATTAAATTGTTATTTTTTATAGCTATGTATTTATTTATTTTAACTGATTTAAATGCATTTAATTCCATATAATATCTCATTTTATTAAATGTCACAAATTTGTATATATACAAGCATATATCTAATAACATTATCTATTTCTTTTCAGTGTAAATTAACTTTATTGGCTTCGTCGCAAGTGCTGAGTGCTCAAGTGAAGGGCAATTGTCTCGTTTGGATTCGATTCTCGATTCTTGATTCTTGGAAATAAATTTCTGGAAAAGACAAACCAGTTGAGGTGAGTTAGACAAATATTAAACTGTTCTCTTACTTAAAACCTGCCGCTAAAAATTTAATAACTTATAAATAAGTATTTCATAATTAATTATATAAAGAGTAAAAGCTAAAGGCAGCCATTTAATTGATACTTAAACTCAAAGACCCGATTGATTTTAATTAGACAACCTTAAAAAATTAAGAGCTATCAAAAAACTGGTTCACTGAATGCAGACATCTAGTCTGTATATAGTACAGTTTGTGTTTGTTGCAAATGTCAATAAATGAATTAATTTAGGTTTTCAGCTCTCAGTCTCATGGCATTTCAAACTATTTTATTTCGCAGTTGTATTGTTCACAAAGCCCGGCATGTGAATGACAATAAACATTGGTTTTTCATTTAACAATCGTTGAAGATTATGCCTAAATGAATAAATATGATAGCATATGAAAATATATTGTATTTATTTTTGTTTAGAGAAAAGGGAAAGCGTGTGTCGAACGGATAATCGAGATTACATCTTAATGGGTTAACTATAACTTTGTGCTGGAATTATTCGTAAATGGTAAATGAATACACTCATGTTGAATTTCCATTTCGTTTCGCCAGAATTATGTGCATTTTTCGATGGCTTCCAAAAACTATTTCCACAAAAAAATATAAAACAAGTGTGGGTTTCTCTCTAGCTGCCACACATTCATACATTTTTTGGGCTTTTTTTGAATATTCATTCACACCAACAGTGCGTTTCGGTAATATAAGATACTGGCAATATTGTTTTGGATTTTAAATTAAATAAATATTTAAGCTAAAGCATAATTATGTTACATTTCATAATATTTAATGATTATTTAGGCTTAAAATTGCTTTAAAATAATAAATAAATACTCTTCACATGTTGATTTATTTTCAAAAATATAAATTATGTATTTTGAAAATTTATTTTTATAAATTTCCTTCTTTCAGAGAAAGTAATTTAGTTCTATAAAATTTCATAAATTTGTTTAAATCTAAAACCGTTTGCCTTACAATTTCGTTTCAAACTGTATACTGTGCGTATGGACAACGAGAAATTTTTGGCCATTTAAACCAATAAATATGTAAATTTTTCATAAATTTAATTAAATTCACTCACAAAGGGCTGCTGCGTCGCCGCTAACTGCAGCGAAAGTTGTGCCTGCCCGCCCCCCACCTCAACTTCCTTTTTCCAACGCCCCCTTTGCCACTCCTTAGCCTGCGGGGGAGTAGGTGTAGGGGAAGAAGGAGGAGGAGGGAAATAGTAGTTGTGGAAAGTAGAAGAAATGCAAAAGTATTTTTTGCAGAGATCCATGGCTGAGTTGTTTCAGTGAATGAGCGGGAATAAAAGTTGGCAAATGTATGCAAATATCTATCGCAGGCGTTGAGTTGAGCGGATCCCGTTCCGTCCCTGGAAAGGGGTGTGGGGAAGTGGGGGAGTTCCGGGTTCGAGGCTCGAGTCTGCAGGTGCCAGATGCCTGACGGATGGATAAACGGACGGACTAAGGGGGCTCCAAACGGAGAATGAGTGACAGAATGATGCTTTCTGCATGCCTGCACGGGAAAGAAATTTCGGGGCTTAGAAAATTCAAAATATTGAATTTAACTTAAGTAATATGAGCATTATAAGGTCTCAATGTTTCGAATGCAAGAAAAATTAATGAAATATTAATAATAATTGAAATACTGCAGGTTTTAAATATATGTTTTAAAGAGAATACCGTTTTTTTTTTAAATATTTATAATATTTTAAAAATATATTATTCAACAGAATTAAGTTTTAATTATGCCCCCATTATGGTCACCCTGCATTTTTTCGTCCTGTGTTCTCTCTTTTCCGAGCCTGAGGCAAAAGTTACGAAAGTTTTATTTTTTTGGGAGATATTCTGGGAAATTCTGACGATGCCGATGATAAATGAGAATTGTCAGAGAATTTAACGATTTTGACTGACAAAGAAGCTTGAAGGCGGCACAAGTTCCATAGTTTTGTTTATGCCAGGCGATGAAAATGCAAGTAAGAGGACATGGACATGGAAATTAAAACCGACTGAAAGGACAAACGCATGGCTGCGCAGGACTCTGTTTCGAGGGGGAGTCAGAGGTCACGTGAGGATGGCCGGGACATATTCCATTAGCACTTAGTCAATTTTCCAGCGATTTTGGCCCTTTGTTTGGAAATAAGTTTTTCGGTTAAAAGGGAATCATTCAAAATTATTATTATTTTGCATATTCAGTGTGCTGGCCTTTGTCGCAGTTCATCTTCAGTTCTTCTATTGTGTTTTCATTTATTTTAAAAGAATATTTAATTTTCTTGGTAATTATTTCTATGATTTTTCGTAGCTTTTACGAAGCTACATCAAAGATTATCCAATTAGAGAAACCTCTAATTCAAATCAAAATTATTAAAAAAAATCTCCATTGGCTAAAAATTCAAAATTAAAATGCAGTGATCAAAAGGGGAACAAGTAGGCATCCATCCACCATCATCGTCGCCATCATCATCAAATTTTTCGTGGAAATATTGTGAAAAATAAATGGAGTATTTGCTCTGGCTGACTGCTAACTAATTTCCCGAATCAACTGGCTCTGATTTTCCTGTTTACCTAATTGAAAACTGCAAAAATGTAAAAAGAGAAAGCGACAAAATCCTTTGTGAGTGATTGAAGTGCAACGTGATTAGCAATGGGCCGGGGGAAATGGAATTGCATTTTCCCCGCTAAAAGTGGGGGCGGGATCGGAAGCGTACACAATTTCGAGTTTATTGCGAATTAGAATAAAGCGAACTGCCGCAGTTCCAAACAAATCGAAATCAAATTGAAGCTCTCTCTCTCGCTGCCCCCCGCCCACCAGAAAATTCCGAATTGCAATGAAATATCCTGGCTGGGATGGGCTGGACAGGCTGCTGGCTCCTGGCAAAATTCGAGGGCCGGCAAAACACCACCAGGTCAGCCTGCAAATCAGGCACATTAATTATGATGAATTGGGAGCGGGCCGAGCACGGCGGTCCTCCGGCAGGCGAGGACCCAGGCTGTCCGGAAGTGAGGGACATGTCCAAGTCCCTATTGGAAGCTAGGGTATAGCGATTTTAGAGGGGATTTTAGCAGAAAGCCTGAAAAATAATCAAACATATATTTTTTTAAGTATTTAAATAAAGGAGAAACCAGAGAAAATAGCATTATCAAAGTGATTTTGTTTAAAGACAACTTTAAAACTAGATTTAATTTACAAGCAATTATTTAACCAAGTCTTAAAGGTATTTCTTTTACTCCAGTTTTCAATTATTTTTTTTATGCATTTCTAAATCTTTTCTTCTTTAATTACTCACATTTTTAGTAGATTAATATTCTTCCCTCGAGCTCTTTTATTTATTATCCCAAAAGGGTATTTACAAGTCCCAGTTTCGTTGGTCTCCGCGTGCCGCTGCTGGCATTGTGTTGTGTGATGTGATGCAAAATTGAAATTGGATTGGAAATATTTGCACGAAATTCCAATTCTCATTTTCAATTGACGCGGCCGATAATGCAAGGGCGATGGCGATTGTTTCGTCACGAGTCCCGACCCTCAAGGGGAAGGAGCATGGAATGGATGCTTTATGATGCCGGCCTACGGGTGGCACTACTAGTTGAGCCGCTGCTGCTCGCTCTCCCACTCAATTACAGGGCTTTGTCCAGCACCTTGGCGACTCCTGGCGGGTTACCCGTTACCCGTAACCTGTAACCCGTAACCATAACCGTAACCGTAGCCGTAACCGAAACCATTCCCGTAACCGAATCATCCGTCAGCTGAGTGTGTGTCTGTTTTGTTATTTGTTTGTTTTGCTGCTGGTCAGTCCTGGCCACGCCCATATCCTTGCATGTGGGTTTAACGGGGAGTAGTGGGAGATAGTAGTGACAGAGGGGGTTCAGGAAAAATAGATTAAAGGTAAAGGTAGCAGTGCAACTGGCACTGGAAGAAATTGTTAAGAAATAGCCAAGATAAAAAATTATATAAAAATTCTTACTTAAAGGTTTTAATAAGAATATATTAAATATATTCTAAAATAGAATTGAAGTGCATTCAAGTTAATAGGAAAAAGAGAAATGTATCTAAAATTTAAAAAAATATTACCAAAATTTTATTGAAATATTGCAATATAATTTATTTATTAGTATTACAATCTGAATTGTCACATATTATTTTCGGTCAGTGCAAAGTTTTCAAGACAGGAGATGGCCGAGTGTGTAAAGAGTGGCTTGGCATCCAAAAAGTCCCATGTCCACGACGAGTCCTGGCAGATTTACGATTCAGAAGGAGGCGCTCATTTAGCCGGGGGTCATTACAAGCTAATTTGCATAATTTCACATGAGGACGACGCTGAGGTGTGCACTAGGACAATTCATGAATACCTTTGAGGACTCCTGGCCACAAGCATGAGTTCTCCGGAATGAAATGCCGTAGCTGATGGCGTGTGAATGAATTATGCTGGGAGGCCAAGGTTGTGATTGATGGCCACTCGAAGCAATGATTGAAAACCATCGTTTTTCTTTTGCAATTCAATAGTAAATTGAGGGTAAAGGGGTCATGAAAGCTTTTAGGTACATTTTTAAATTATTTACTAATTATATTATATTTTATTTTTGTTAAAGGGTTAATTGTGCCTACTTCAGGGTCTTGGCAGTCCTTTGGCAGGAGCTTATAGCTAATTTATTAAAATCATAACATGAAATATGTTTTACAAACTTAAAAAAGCCTTCAATCTTAATGGCAAAAATTTAAATGTCTCTAAATCCTCAAACACTTTTCAAACTTTTCTTGTCAACGCCCATTTGGGCGCCTTAAATCTTTTAAGATTTAGGTGAAGATCCCGAGATAAAATTCAAGTACCTCTTCATTTGCATTTAAACCACTCTCAAATATTTATTCTTAAGACGATTTCGGTTATTTTCCATTTATTAAATGCCCAATTGTAAGACATAAATTAATCCAAATGTTCGTTTTATTCACTCAAATCTCATCCACTTGGCGAACATAAATTAAATTGAAGCTGGCGCATAAGAATACGAGCGCATAAAAATGAAAAAGAAATTGAAAATAAATTATTTAATAGAAATGAAAAGTTTTTCGATTTATTTTGTTGTTTTGCTGCGAACTTTTTTCGTGCACGGCCACATAATTCACTTTAGCTTCCCGAAAGGAGGTGCCTGTCATTTGTTGTATTTCGCTTTTTGTATACTTTTTTTTTTGTATTTTTTTTAAAGCAGCTCTCGGGGCAGCAGGTGCAGCGGCATAAATTTATGTACATTCAGGAGATATATGTATATGCGTAGGCTAATAAAAATTTAAGAAAGCTGCGAGGCGGAGGTGACATTGATTGGAAGCCCGCCGCCGAGCCGCCGACTGGTCTTCGTTTGTTTGTCCAATGTCCAAATAAAGTCGAATAAAACGAAAATTCACCGCTTGTCAGGATGACCCAGTATTCCTTGCCATAGGGTAGGGTATACTCGGTATGAGAAAGTGGAGTTTTAGGTGGAAATAGGGGGTTTCTATAATTTAACATCCTTAGAAGAATATTTTAAATTGCAGGTACACATACTACAGGAATTTTCCGTTCACTTTTGCTGGTTTAAATCTTTTAAAAATGCTAAATAAATATTATGAAATACATAGAAGGCATATTAAATTTGTATTTAATATATAATCAATTATTTATATTATAAAAATAATTTTTTAATTGTGTAAAACATAAACCTGAGACACGCGGTATTCAATAGCCGACTCTTTACCCTTCCCATTTGTTCAATTTATTGAATTCTGAGGCTGCTGTTAGAGCTCCTTTGACCAGGACAAAATGACTTGAAGCGTTTTACACCTGAAAATGATTTCATTTTTTTCTGGGGGAATGTGTCACCTGCTCGCCCCCCTTGTTTGCGCACTTTTCAGGTGCGTCTGGTGTATTAAATAAAAAAAAGGAAAATAATAAAAAAAAAAGAGAGGAGGGAAGGAGGAAAAGTGTCAACAAATATTGTTACGCTTGTGCACTCGCGCTGGGCTTTTGGCCAGTGTGGAAAATTGGTGGGGAAAAGCGTACCGGCTAATGCGCAGAAAATTGGCCGAAATTTCATTTTGCAGCCCAGACCAGACCAGACAGTCGCTCTGCTTCCCCCTCCCTGCTGCTGCAGGTAACTAATGGAAGCGAAGCTTACTTTACTTGTAAGCAAATATTTGCAGGTGAAACAAAGTTACTCCCCCACTGTCTCCCCCCCTGTTTCCCCCTGCTCACCTGTCACCCCCCCCCCCCCCCCCCCCCCCCCCCC
>VNJN01004584.1:78991-123018 GCA_008042485.1 Drosophila mayri | reverse complement strand
CCCCCCCCCCCCCCCGATCCGTTTGGGGGTCCGCGTTCTAAGCTGTGTGCGGATTATCAAAGCAAACAAGCAGGCTTCGGCGGCAGGTGAGGGGGGGAAAACGTTGGGAAAATCGCTAAGGAAAGTGGGCAGACTAGGGTAGGAGTAGGGCGGAAATCAAGCTTCAAAAAGGGTGCCAGAGGACCAAGGCGAAAAAGCAACTAGCGAAGCCTCTGACAGTTGACATTTCGTGATCGAATTTCGTAGCGGAAATTCGCTGCTTAACTTCAATTATATTCTGAACAAATGTCACTCTCAAATCTATATATATATAAATATCTATATTTTTATTTGTATATAGATATGTCTATTTTTGGATAGATAAAACCCGATTTGGCTAGAGAATTGTCTAAATAAATGGAAAAGTGCACGCGTTTCAAAGGCAAGCAGACAAGCGTGGCAGGCACTGTTTTTGATGCTTAAATAAATTGGATAACAGTTGAAATATTTATTTACAAAAAATAAATCATAAAAATTTTATGTAAATTGAAATTCAAGGAATGTTTTTTAGCAAAAAATAAGCTTAAAGTTGGGCTAGTAAAATAGTAAAATGCATGAACAGTAAAGTTGTAGTTTTAGGTTAGCTTTGTTTGCTTAAAAAATATTTAAAAAAGTTTAAGTTATTTAGAAAACAAATATATTATACAAATTACATATAAAATGACATTTTCTTTTATTATTATCTTTTATTATTTGAGGTTAAAAGGGCTAAATTAAACCTCAACTTAAACCCTTACAACTAATAGTTATTTCTTAAAGAACCTCCAGAGACAAAGAGGCAACTTTCCCCTAATTACATTTTCAATTAAAAAAGAGTTAAACTTAATCAGTAGAAAGGCACGCATTTGTCCTTTTTTAACGAGGACCTGATGTCCTCCGGAAACAAAAGCCGGTTGCCACAGGCACAAGTCATCGAAGGATGTACAAAAGGACCTTTACGATGAATGTCAGATGTCACTAATGTGGGCGATAAATCAAATCGAATTATGGCGCCGCCACCGCCGCGACCTTCATCAATCAGGCAGAGGGGGAGAACAGAACAGAAATGGTTGTTAACATGGCTCATAACATCGTTTAACAGGTTGGCAAAGCGACGGAAACGAGCACCAAAAATGGTAATGGAAAATCAAGAAGGAATTTTCCTCCAGCCAGCACTAAAGTCTAATTAAGTTTTCATGCGTCCTACGAGCGGCATCAACGGCGAATGAATGGTCAACTTGATTAATTTGAGGCAAGCTAGACAAGCATTAATAATCCGGTTAAAGTGTGGCCCACACACACACACAGCACACACACTCACAGCACACACCCACCCTGTAAACACACTTAAGTACCGCTTGTGGCAACACCAGCAAATAAATATAACGAACACAGAGCAGTAAACACAAACTAAGTATAAAAGTCAAAACAAAGCCACAAACTGTTGGCACCGACACAGCAGACGACGACGCTGCAGTTCTGCCTCTGGAAATGGGAATGGAAAATGTTAGTGTGGAAATGGAAATGGAAAATGGCAAAGAGCAAAGGCGGCCTCCAAAAAAATGAGAAAAGAGATTCAAGATTCAAGAATTCTGGCAAGTAAAGCCTAGAGCCAAAACCAACGGCTACAAGGAGAGTTTTAAGGAGAGCAAATTTAAAGGTTTAAGGAAATGGATACCTTAAAAAAATATACAGAGTGAAATATATATATTTTGTAACCTAAATATATAAAACAAAATAATGATTAAAATGATATATTTATAAACAATATTAAAAGAGTTTCATAACCTGACTAACCATTAGTTGCTGTGTATAAACTTTAATAATTAAACACAAAATTCTTCAGGAAAAATCCTCTATTTCTTTCTTTTTTTAAGAGTATAATATTTTTTATTTTCTTAAAAAAAAAAAACTATTCATTTCCTCTTTTTTATAATATATTTATTTATATTAATTTGTCTATTTTAATCACCCTCAAAAAAGGGGAAACCCAAAGCGCTTCGCAATTGGTTTTGTGGCAACCGCGCCCACCCCCACATTTGAGTTTTCTATGAATTTCCCCGGTGCCGAGGGAAATTGTGTGGCGCCGTGTGTGAGGTCAGGTTCATAAGTAAGTCAATAAGTCACTTGGTTAATGACAACAACAACACCGGCAGAAGCAGCAACAGTCCCTTGTCAGCGCCGTCGCCTTAGGGAAATTCTCTCTGTCGCTTTTCCTTTGATTTTCCTCGCTTGCAGCAAAGTGCTCTCTCTGTGAATTGCCTTCTGCAAGCTTAGCAACATTTTTTTTGGCAACATTTAGTTGTGGATATTAATAATTTTATTTAAAAACTGAATATAAATTAATATATTAAAAGGATTCACTTATTATGAGTTTCTATTCAAAAAATTTTTAAAAAATATTTAAAATATTAATAATCATTGTTCATAAAATGTTAAAATTACAACAATACAAACTTTACTCAATTTTTGAAAGATTTAAAAGAGGTTCCATAGTTTAAATTATCTTATAAAATTTTTAAAATTGATATAAAAAATTAACTTTAAAATTATAAACTGAAAATCCTTTTTATTAAATATTTTTAATCTATTATTGAAAGCAATTCTGCAGCAAAGTCCAGTAAAAGTTGGCAATTTAAATGTTTTATATTATAATTTAAAACATATGAAATTAATTTCAAAGCTTAATTTGCAGTTCATAAATAATGATTATTATTTAATTAGAATTAAATTATTTCCGCTGACAATTTTTCCAGCTTCAGATTCAAATGGCCAACATTCAGCGCGGGAAATTCTCTCGGCTGAATCTGTGGCCGGCATTTGAGTTCCTGGGGAAATTATCCCTGGGCGGGCGTGTTGTCCTTTTTCTACGTTCCCTTTTCTTTTTAGTTTTCCATTTTCTTTTGCTTTTTTTTTGTATCTTTCGGCATTCGTGGCGGCATTATGCGAAAGTGCCGGTTAACTGGATTATCGCAGGCCATGGTCACTACGCCTCTCCTCTGGCAACTTTATCCTTTACCCTCGTTTTTTTTTTTTGCCGCTGCGCTTTTCCGAGTTTTCAATGAGCAATGTGCTCGCCGCACAGTCAATTTGATGAATTTTTCACAAATTCCATCTTAACGTCAAATTGGCCGACATTTCTTTTTTTGTTTTTCTTCTGTTTCTGCCGCGAAAAGCGCAGTGGAAAATGCATTTTTTTTTACCCCAGCTTCTTCCATTCCTGTGATTGATGCATTGCGCTTGTAAATTTGATGCCGGCTTGTGGGCAGAATCTCGAGGACTGGGTCCGAGGGGTGGAAACCCACTTTTCCTTGCACTATATAGTACACTCGCTGCTCCCGAAAACTCAAACAGGGGCGGCGGCATGCAAAGTTCGCGAAATTGACTTTGCTTCTGCGGGCGCTGACAGTGGCATTGCGGCTGTGGAAAATATTCGGTGAAAGGGGAGGGGGGGGAAAACTCTGAGATGAAGGGGGTAAAATGTGGGGGCAAGCAGCAAATGATGAATGGAAAATGTGTGGAAAATTGTTAAGGCAAAACAGTGCGGCGAAGGAGTGCATCGTGGTGGTGGTGCGGGAGTGCGGGGTGCGGTGCAGGAGCTGCAAAAGAAATTGTGAAATCTTAGTTGAAATTATTATAAATTAATGGCTATCCTTGTGACCCAGTTTAGCCCGAATGTTTCGGTTTTTGAAGGCTACTTTTTGGGGCAGGGGGTTGGTGTTAACCCTTGGAGGTGAACTGTGCCAGTACAGAGCCTGGGGAAAACTAAATAATAGTTAATTGTCAGATTTTCTTAAAATAAATTAAATTAAACTTAGTAAAAATATGTACTTTTGCAAAAAAATTAAATAAACTACATTTCAAACTTATTTCTATAAGTTAAATTCTATTTTTTAACCCGCATATTACTTTTTAAATCGATTAATAACAGAAATAGGCCTGGAAAGAGCTGATTAAAGCTTAGTTACAAGGTTTTGTATAAATAAATTGAATTAAATTAAAACTAAACTAAAATATTTCAGTTTTATGAAAAAGTATTTATTTAAAACTTATTATTATTATTTATTTATTATTATTTATCTTTAATAAATATTGAAATTACTCCTGAAATTGATTTTTCAAAATAAATACCAGAATAAAGCCGAAAATAGCTGAATAAAGGTTATTAATTAATAATTCTTAAAAAAAATCGTTTTAATTTATTTTTATTATTTATTTTCAATTTCTAAATTAAACTTAATTTGAAACTAATTCTTATTTTATATATTTCATTTATTAACCCTTAAAAACACTTTAAATTGTTTCGTGGAACTACCTAAGGGATTTCCAAGGCCAACTATATTCCATTTCTTCAAGTAAATTCTTAATAAATTTATAAATCCATCAAGGATATTTTCCTGATCCTTAAGCCCAAATTACAAGCAACAAAAAAGGGTTAAGGACACTGCTGGGGGTAAGTGTGTGTGGCCAACGGGGCGGATGAGTGACCTGGGAAACGGCGGAAGCCGTCTGTGGTCTTCTCTCCTGCGTCGTCCATTGTGCACTGAGAATAAAGGATGGATGATGTTGCCAGCCACAGCCACGCCCATATTAAGACCCTTAAGCAGCCAGAAGGAAAAGCACGAGGGGCCAGCGGGGAGGGGAGAAGAAGGAGGGAGCTGAAAAGGGGGCCCTAATGTCGCCTCGGTTTGACAGTTGCATTTTTAATGCTCGACATAATTAAGTTTGGTTAGCAGAGCAGGGATTTATCTTTAGTCGCCTCCATCCATTGTGTGTGTGTGTGGTGAGTAGCTCACTGTACCACAGTGTGTACTCCCTATTTTGTGCTTGACTTGGACCAAAGCCAAACAATGAGGCAGAGTCCAAGTTCCACCAGCGAGAATTGTTCTATAACTAAGCGGTTTAGGGGAGGGTTTTTTTTTTCATATTAATTAATTTACTGAGAAAGCAAAGATGTTGATAACTAAATAATTGGAGATTAAAAAATAAAAAACAAATTAATGAAATATATTTGCTTATTTTAGAGGCTTTAAAAAAGAATTTTGATAGATATAAAGGTACTAAGTTTGGCTCTTAAAATTATAATATAAAAACAATCATAAATTTCCCATTAAAATAAATAATTTAATAACATTTTAAACAGCAAATTCATAAGCTATTAATCTAACAAATTAAATTACAATACTTAAAAAATGTTCAATAAGTCAGCACTCCCCTTTTAACATTAATTTTATGTTAGTAATTAATTCATTTATTATTATTAACTGGGTCTGCTGCATTTTCTTGCATTTATTAATTTTTTTCCATCGCCTGCAAGGGAATTAAAGTCCATAAAATATGAAATACTATATAGTATATAGATATAGTTTCTCCCCTTGCTCCCCTGGCAGTGTCATCTGCTAGCAATAAATGCAAACCGCAAGCTAAAAACAAAAATTATGTAAAAAATGCCAGGCGAATGCAAAGGGGGAAATATTTTAAACAAACAAAAGGGAGGCAATGGGAAGAGGAACAGAAAATATAAATCGAAACAATATATATATAGTTATTTAATATTTATATAAAATGTATTTGAAATTTATTTCATAATTATTGAGTATTTATTAAAAAGAATATGTTTTTATAAAAGGGGGAATGATGAACTATTACATTATAAATGGAAGAAGCTTCAAAGTACTTTTAACTACTATATTAAAATCAATAAATTGAATTTAATAAATATTTCATAATTAATTTCGGGGCTTTAAAATAAATTAAACCTCTCCAGACAATGTATATATTTATTTACATGCTTGTAGATGTGTATATATATATTCATACTTCTACTTGCTCTGAAAAAAAGATGCGAAGCGTCACTGACCTAACGCACACGTGAATGTGGCGGCGGCGGCGGCGTTAACAAAAATAGCACGACGTGGAAAAAGACGGCGGAAAAGCGGCAGCCCCCGCGGCGGGAAATTCCCTCCAGCAGCCGCGAACGATGACAAGGCAGACAACAAGGGACACTAAAGAGCAAAGAACTAAAAAAAATATAAAAATCGAGAAAAACGAATAAACTGGGCTATAAATTATATTTTTATTGTATACATTTTCTAAAAATTTAAATATTTAATATGCAATTAATTGAATAGTAGTTTTCTGAAGGCCCAACATTTGCAAATGATTTTTTTAGTTTAGTTATTAAATACAAAAATTAATAGAATTTTTCTCGATCTTTTCTTTGAAAACAAAAAATTTTTTGTTTTGGTTTTACAAAATTTTTTAATAATAGTTTTTAGTGAGAAATTAATATCAGCTTGTGATATTTTTTTGTTATATTCAGATTTACTATAAACGCTAATTATTCATTTATATGTTTAAAAAAAAACAATAGAAAACTAAGCACAGAATCAACACTAAAATCACCAAATTTTCTAGAAAATAAATTCATTGATCTTAATGGAAATTGCTTTCCCAAAACGAGGAAACTCCCGACGAACTTGCCACGAAGCTGCGCTGATGTTGCGGCAACAAGGCTTCGGTGGCAGCTTCGTGGATGCTGATGCTGATGCTGCCACGGCCTCGGCTCTGGGCACTTGGGCGTTCGACTCACCTCGGCGCAGGGCCGAAGGCCGTGATGCAGTTGCCGGCAGCTGGCGGCCGCTGCCGAGATAATGTTGAATCAGTCTTTGCGCGTTTTTCGACAGCGGCGGTCCAGCGGAGCAGCGACGTTCGATTTTTGTCCAAAAAACGAGACCCAAACATTGGCGAGATTTTTGCGAACGCACAAAACCCAAGCAGCAACAAAAACAGATTCGAATCTTATCGCAAATAGTTTTGTTATCACAAATAATTATTAAGAAATTAAGTATTTTATCGCATGCAAACAAGTTAAACGTACGCGAGTGTTGATTTATTTTTTGAGTGAGTCCGCGAGTCGAGTGTGAGTGTTAGTGAGTGTCCTGAGTGTGAGTGGGAAATGCCCAAACAGCCCGTGGAAAAAGCATAGAGAATTGTAGAAAAAACACGTGCCAGCCGAGCTTCTTCGGGTGAGTGTGCCAAAGTTAGAAAATCAACCAAAAATTAAACCGAAAAATCACCGCAACCCCTAAAAATAATCTTAAAAAACCTCTAAAAGAAATCAACAAAACACAACCCAAAAATCCACCAAAATACAACCCAAAAAATCACCAAAATACAACCCAAAAATCCACCAAAAAACCCTCCCAAAAACCCCCCAAAACTCGGGAAAAACTCAGGGAAAAAATACCCCAAAAAAACCCCCCTTGTGAAACCGCAGAAAATTCACGTTGGCCAAACTTTTCTGCTGATGCACAGTTGTTATGACAAGCGGCAAATTGATTGATTGCCGATGACGGGGCTAAAAATGCCCCCGAAAAACACAAGCCAAGCTCTTTGGGTTTTCCATATTCAATATTTATTAAATCAAACAATATTTTTGGGACAATATTATCCACTTCTTCTGCTTCTAGTATTTTCCTATATTTTCCAAATAAATAAATAAACAGTTCTCGGGGCCAACTTTCACTTAATTTAATAAAGTGTTTCCGTTGGTTAATAAAGGTATTTATGATTTACCTTTTCGCCGGCTTTCAGTTTTGTTGTAAATTATTTATGAGCGAGTATTTTTATTATTTAAAGCCAAGAAAACAGAATTGCAAATTTTAGTTTTCTCTTGTAAGAGAATGAAAATGTAAAAAGAACTTTATTTACTACATTTTGTTTAAATAATTTTTCTTTGAAAAACATTGCTGTTTATGTCCCATTTTGTGTTGGCTTTGAAAAAGATGCAATCAAAATGTATTTATAATATAAATAATAAACATAAATCCTTTTTATTTAGGCTTTTTTCATTTTTTAAAGCAAATAAATGCCAAGGCTTGCCAACAAGGCTAACTGTGTTTACACATGTTGATGTTATGTCCTTTCGATCCTTTTTTCATGTAAAGTTGCTTAACAAACAGAATTTTTGGTAAAGGGTTTAAGGGAATACTTGTGGCAATAAACTTTGCAGTAAACACAGGAAATTAGAATAAAGTAATTTTAGAAAATTAAAATTAAATTAAAACAGAAACTATGCAGTTAACAATAACATTTTATTGTGACACGGTTCAAAATTTATTTTATTTATTATAAACAGGGGAATCAAAAGTGTAATTATAGTATAAAATCCAAAATAAAAGGTTTACAATTTATTTGAAAAGTATAAAAAGTTAAAACAGGAAATTAAAGTGCAACAATTTAACAAAGAAACAAAAATAAAAAAAAACAAAATTAAAATAGAAACTTAAGAAAAATTAAAGTGCATTAATTTTATTTAATCAGAAGTAAAGGTTTAAAATATATTCCAGAGGTTGAAAATCTTTATGAAATAACCTATCTCAATAAAATATTTTTTCATGATGTTTCCTTGTAAATATTAAATATTTTCTACACTAGTCGCCTTAAAATATTAAAAAAAATTGTTAAGTAAAATAAAGAGTTAAATTAAAAACAGAAACAATGCAATTTTTGTGGAAACATTTTTTGTAACTGAAAATAAAGTTATAAATATAAAGAAATACTGTTTATTAAATACCCAAACCCACTAACAAATATTTACATAAGTTTTACCTGTGAATATAAAATATTTACTGGTCTTGAAAGTATCTTAAATATTTTGAAAACTTATCTAATTTTAATTAACTTAATTTTGTAAAATCTTCAATTAGTTTAACAGGAATTTAACCCTTAAAAATTCCATGCAGTTTCCGAAATTTCCATAATTAATTCCAGTCTGCATGGGAGGCCTTATGTACTTTAAGGTTTAGCCTGCCATTGGGCCTTATTTTGATATATGGATATCAAGGTGGAACATGTGTTAAGTAACGAAATTGATTTGGCCAGGTGAAAGGGAAAAAATGGAAAAATCCCAGCGGAATGCAGGTGAAAAGGCAGCTAACAAAGCTGAAGCTGAATAAATAAGCACTCGGCACTCTGACTCTGACTCTGGACTCTAACTCAGGCTCTGGCTGGGTGGAAATATACAAATACAAATGGTAATACAAATGGAAATGTTCCTTCTACGTGTAGCTCCTTTTGGCCTTCCCACCTCCACTCCCGCTCCTCTGGCCTCTCGACTTTCTCTAATGCATTTCCCCGGACTTGCATCAAAAGCCAGCGGAAATGGACAGTAAATAAGTGTTTACAATTTTTTCTATATTTTTACTTCGTTTTTTTTTTGCGGCCTTGTTGCATCTTCCCTCTGCTGGCACTTGAATTCCTACATTTGTTGCTGCCTCCTGACGGGGGCCATGGCCCTGGCAGGCACATAAATTTGGCGGAAATTGTGTTGTAGAGAGCCCCTCCCCCGCCACCACGCCGGTGGTTAGATCCACCTGCAAAAACCCCAAAAAATCTCGGCCGGCAGTCACAAAAAAAAAATAAGAGGGTGTTCTTTCTTGTCCTTTTTCTTTATTTTCATTTTTATTTTTGTTTGTATACATTTTTTGAGCATTTTAAAATATGGCCTCTGAAAGTGAGCACAACATTTTGTTGGCAAAACTTATAATAAATGGGTTCTACGATGAAAAATTAAATACTTGGCAACTTGTTTTGATTAATATTATGGATTTTATAATCTGAAAAACAATTTATTTTAGGCATGATACATTTTTTAATCATTTTAATATCTAAACAATATGTTCTTCTTTTTCTTCTAAAAATATTTATAAATATTACAGTTCTTCATTTATTTATTATTTTTAAATATTTACGGCTTTAAGTAAATTTAATTTATTACTTCTAGGAATTTCCATATATATTAACAAGTCTTGAAATTAATTTTTAAAGTTTTTTAAATATATTTTAAAATATTAAAAATAATAAATTTCAGCATTTTAATATTTTTCTTTTGATTTCCTTTCAGTTGTTTATTGCGGAATCTGAAAAAATGTATAAATATGTGAGTTTTTAAATGTTTATATATATTTTTAAACACTTTTACACTCTTTTTGGCAACAATTTCTCTTTGCTTTTGGCCACAAAAATTGCATTTATTCATTGTCTTTAAGCCATTTCTGTATGGAATTCTGGCAGCTGTTTGCAGGCTGATAACTTTATTCCACTTTCTGCCATGAGGAGATATATAGATATATATATATATTTTAGTATTTTTGCTGCTGCTGCTGCTTGCTGCGCTTTTCATTAGCGAAAAAGAAAAAGAATTGCACTTGAATGCAGGCAGCAGTCTCGGGACAAGTGCTGCAATTACTGCATAAAGTACTTGTAACGAGGCAACTGCCACTGCCACTGGAGCTGATTTTGGCTGTGATTCTGTGGGGAGAGCAGGGAGGGGAGCAGGAGCAGCATCTAAGAGCTACTGCTGGGGCTGACGTCCTAGAATCTTCCTCACCCTCATCACCCATCACCATCAGCTGCGCTAATTTAAGGCAATTATTTGTGCCATTGCACTGTGGGGCCAAAATGAGGGAGGAGCCAGCATAAATCTTGCCAAGCAACAGTCTGCCTTCCCCCTGCCCAAGCAAGGACAGCGGCAGCTTAGTGTCCTGGGAATGGTAATTGCCATGGCTACACATCATAACTAGTTGCATATTTTAAAGAAAATATTGCAGGCATTACATTTTCCTAATACAAAAAATAATAACAAATAATGCTAGGAAAGTGCAGGATAAAAATGCATAAGGATTAGCATTTTTAGGAATTTTATTTAAAGTTGGCTTAAATATTAATTTTATAAATACAACAAAATACTTGCAGCATATTTTTACTTCCACAAAAATATGAATATTTATTTTGAATTATAATTCTCTTTAAAAACCATCCCCTCACATTTAAGCTTATGAAATTAGTTTTTTCCTGCTGGCTCAAAAATTGTATTTCCCTTCGAAGGATGCATTTTGTGGGTTACAAATTGAGGACATCCTTTTTATATTAATCTTGTTTACTTTCTGGCAACCAGTTCGTAGGCCCTACTTTAGATCCTGCTCCTGCTCCCCCTCATCCTGGCCATATCTCCGCTTGTGTCTAAGGCTTAGCAGCCATTCAGTCAGTCGCCGTGTCCGTTTCCGCTTCTGCAGCCTCCCCCATGGCCATTTAATGCACTTATTCATTAAAATAAAGCAGCACAAAAAGAGAAAAAATGAAACTAAATGAATGAAAGGGATGCAGGGGAAGGCAGAAAAATATCAAAAAAAAAAAAAAGAGAAAGAATGGTGGAGAATAGATGGCGAGAAGGCGCAACAAGAATGGAAATGAATGAAATAAAAAATGTAAACATACACAAGTGCAATGCAAATTAAAGCAGACAGCAAAGTGGCTGCACGCAGCGGGAAGTGAGGAGGTTGAGGGGTAGAGGGGCGGTGGGGCGGTGGGAGAGGTGTGTGGTTTTCCTCGGTTGGCAGAGGGGGGGGGGGGGGGGGGGGGGGNCGGGGGGGGGGGGGGGAGGAGGCGCCAGCGGAGTCTCTGTGCGAAGAGGCAATTCATTAGCTTTAATTTAGGTAAATGTCCTTGGTCCTTGTGGCGCTGCCTCTTGCGGTGAGCGTCGCAAATGCAACTAAAATGTTGCGGTTACCATCATTCCCGCCTCTCGCCCCACACAGACACGCCCCCGCTGATGCTTTGCCCAAATTCCAAAAGCACTGGAAGAAAAGTAGGGCGAAAAGAGAAGATTTGAATTAAATTATATAATGAAAACTATTAATGTTTAATTGTTGTTCATAGTTTAAATGCTTTATTTGTTAAAAATTTAAGCTCTTTATATTTTTAATATATTTTATTACAAATTTTATATAGTTTTTACCTCTCTCAGCATACATTTTATTTCATAAATAATTTTGTAATTAAGCTAATGGCTTACTTTTTTCTTGAAATGATTTGTAAGCCCCAAAAAATGTGTTTCTTTTTACGTAAAAAAAATAATACAATAATTATTTTAACAATCGCTAGAATCCATTAACAATTTCCTGACCACATTTTATCGTTCAGTGCATTTGCACTGCATGTGTCTCCCCTTTTCTGGCCAACTTGCTTAATATTTAAGGTGGGTCCTGGCACAGGATGCCACTTGGGCCTTATAATGGAAACCCATATAGAATTCACCACTCGCTGCTGCTCCCTTCCTTCTACACTGTCGCACAAAATTGGGTTCTGCGGTGAATTTTGATTAGTGTTTCTGGGCATAAACCAATAGCTCTAGGTTCCTCCCCGTCCTGCAGAATTCGATGGGTTTTTGGTTTTTGGCAATTGCTTATCTAGTATTAATATTTAACAAATTATTGATATAGAAATGAATGTTTAATTAATTACTTATTTAATTTTTAAAGAGTTTACAGTTTTTATGTAGTGATTAGTGGCTTTACTTTTATCTTTGACAGCGAAGCAATAACCAAATTTAATATGAAATGCAATTGGTAATCCACTGCCTAGGCATCCCCTTTTTCTACCCCTAAATCACACCCCTTTTCAGCTTTTCCCTCTCCCTCAGGCAGCCCCTTTTGAAAGCACTTCTTATCCGGTTCCCTGACATTGGCATTCGTTGTCATCGCTTCGAGGTGCTTGGGGTTTTGCAGCTGAAATAAATCATTTCGAGTGCACGCAATGGAGTTGGAGATGAAGCTGGAGCTGGGGCTGGGATGCTGCCTTTCTGCCTAATTAGATAATGTCAGATGCAGCGTCAGGCTTTCGAGGAAGGAACGTAGACGTGGACAGGCACACATCGCACACACTCTTGACCCCAATTAAATTTAAATTATTTGAGTGCTGCTTAAGTAAAACTAATTGTATTGGCCGACGACAACGAGGCATGTTCCTTCCGTTCCAAATCACTTGAGCATCTCCTCCAGCATTTCTCTCCATTGTCTCAAGTGTGATCTGTTGTGTGTGTGTTGTGTCTGTCTTTAATTCAATTTGTCAAAAGCAAAAGGCAAAGTCAGTACAGAACAGAACAGAACAGAAAAAACAGAATCAGATGAGGCAAACTGGACCGGAGTTTGGCATATTAATGCGTCTCTGGACGCTCATTAATGCATTGCCTGATGGACGTAAAGGAGCGGCCAGTTTTTCTCTCTGGTACGTGTTCTGGCATTGCATTTTGAAAATGAACTGACCCCTGGCCCCAGCGCAATCCACTCTTGAATGCCATTTAGCGGAGACAGAACGCGATGCGACGGCAAAGTCTGACGGAAGTGAGTGAAAGGGTCCCTGGTCGCTGGTCCCTGGTCCCGGGTACCATAATCGCATGTGTCTACAGTTCTGTCAGCGGGAATATGGTCGCAGCTCTCCAAACTCTTTGCTAATTTCATTTCAGTTTTTCCTTCTTTTTTTTATTTTTGGTTCATTAAAGCTGTAAAAAGAGGGTTCTGGGATATTTTGTAGTAAATTAAAGGTCATTTAGGAGCTAAAAAATAAGGCAGCGGATAATAAATTCAAATAAAAGCAAGTAAAAGAAGATTTTTATTTGTTTTTTTTTTTGGAAGAAATATATATCCAACTCTCATACAATTTTGCTTTATTTTACATTTTTTTACTGTTAGTATAGAAAAACAAAAATATATTAATAATTAATAAATTCGTATATTTAATGAAGATTTTTAGTAATTGTTTTCTTATTTATTTATTTCTCGATTGATTGATTAATTTAATTATTTACGTATAATTTAATACATTTATTTATTAAATATATTATTGTTAAGTAAATTTATTTGTTCATTTTATTATTTATTTATCAGCAAACTTTTAAAATGTAATCATTAAAATTTCTTTACATGGCCAAGTAATTATTTTCTTATTTATTTTTTTATTTTATTTATTGATTTATTGATTAATGAATTAATTTATATATTTATTTTTGAATTAATTCATTTATTTATCAGCGGAAGTAACTTGTCAAATCATTCCTCTTCAAAACTCCTACAAAATAAATACATTTACTTTACCTTCCTTAAATTTCATAAATTTTATTTTATATTTTGGTAAAAAACAAATTCGTTCGTCCCCGAAAAAAACCTTCACAGTTTCACTATAATAACCCCAAAATTGATGAATCCATCACCTTTGCAAGGACTCCTCTATCCTTGAATTATGAGCAACACTTCGCTTTGATACCCCTTCTTAACGCCAGGGAATCAGGCTTCCACGAAAATCCCATTGTTCTCACCCAGCAAGGATATAATGGCCTGACCTTGGCCTAGGCAGTTAAATGTTTTCCATTTTCCCCCATTTTCCGGAGGAAGAAGGGGCGAAACGAAACGTCGTCTAGAAACAAATTGCGGCAACTGTTGTGGCCATTCGAGGGCATCAAATTAGTGCTGCTAATTAATTATAAATGCCAGGGAGTAACATATTTGCCTTTTCTCTAGTCTAGAGTCTAGAGTCTCTCGTCTCATTTCCCATTTCTCTTCTCTGGTTTGCCGTCTTTAATAAATTTATAGTGGGGGCCAGGGGCAATTAGTGAGTGAAAGCCAAAGATGGCCTGCAAGAGGGATTCCTCTGATTCCCGGAAAACTGCAAAACTTTTTCCCAATGCGATATGAAGGCCATAAGTATAATCCCGGGAAAACTTGAAGCGGGGGTGTGGGGGCCGGGGGGCTTTGGAATGTTTTGTGCCTTTTGGAACAAGGCAAACATTTGTTGCCTGATTACTTTTAAATTATTTCGTGTGTGTGTTTGTGTGTGGGGGAAACGGCTTTTGGATTTTCCTGGCTTGCATAATAATAAATAAAAGACATGAAAAGCAAGAGACAGCCCTTGTGGACAGCCACACAGGGAGAGAAAAAGTGGGAAAACTAGCAGAAAATTCAACCTAAACTTTGATAAAAAATTAAAGAGAAATATTTATTAATAAGCAAACTTCTTCTTTAGCTTTATTTGCTTGTTTTTTTTAACCTTGTTAAGTCTCAAAATGTATAGTTTAATTTTAATTTTTAAAACTTGTTAGCAGCTTTTCTTAATTTTCTCTCTGCATGCCTTAGTTTTCCCCATAATTCTCTCTACACACACACTCACATTGGCCAAGACGGCTCTTTGAGGCTCGTCGCATTATGATATGCTTAAACAGCACAAAACTGTTTCATAATTTATGGCTCCATTGGCCGGCTTTATGTGTCCAATATATATATATATATACATATATATATAATATAAATACGTGGCATATGCGACTAAATGGATAACAAAGCAGACTAACCAGCAGCAGCAGCAACAGATCAAAAGATACCAGAAAATATGAATTATTGAAGGCAAAAACCCAGAGATCACATAAGCCTCTCCTCTGATCAATCTCCTTCACAGATGAAAGATGTTTCCATTCATTCAAAAGCCTTCCTTTCTAGTTAAATTTTGTACTTTATGTCCCTGCTTTTTGGCCTCTGTGTTTATGTGTGGAAATTAATGAGCTCTTTGTGGGGCTTAAAATAATATAATGGCTGCAATATAACAAAACACCCCAAAAAAAAGAAAAAAAAAAAAAGAAACACAGACATGTGGGAGAGGGAGTGTATAAAAAATATGGCCAGAACCCAAAGCAGATGCCTTTGCACAAAAAAAGGGTTTCTCCAGGCTGGCCCAAAAAGGGACACATACCCCTTGGTGTGAGGCCACAAAAAAGGGACGTGGACACATGTCGTATACGTCATATGCGCTAATCAGCGACCCAAAGACAAACCCGGACTTGGAATTGGGGATCAGAGATGTCTTTACCATATTTTAAGGAGCAAAGTGAGCTTAGTAATTAGCAAACTTAACAAAAAGGGGAAATCTGGGGAGATCCAGAAGTTATTTTAATAAAGAAATAAATTATAAAAAATACAAATTTAATCTCCTGAAAAATAGAATATAACAAAATAATATATAATATTTGATTATTTTGAATTATTAAAGTGGTAATTTTATTATAATATTCAAGGCGTTTAATTTATATTTTAATTTTTCATTAGAAGCTTCAGCTTTCGCTTTGTTAAATAGCTAATTGTTAAGCGACATTTTTGTATTTTTCCTAGTATTTTATAATTTATTATTTAGTGTTTTTTAGGCGCTTCTAGCAGGTGTCCACTGTAGGGACTAACCCTTTTCTTAAACTGATGAGGCGTCGCCGCTCGGGCTGCTGCTTCTGCTGTTATTCTTATATTTTTTATGCTCCCTCTTTGTTTTTTGTTTTTTATTTGTATTTTTTTTCTATTTTATGAGAGCCCACATAAGAAGGATGTCAACATAATTTAAACATCAAAAAAGTTTGGGTTTCTTTTTTGTTTTGCTCGCATTTTATACTTGTTTGTATATATATTTATATATATGTATTTTATGTGCTGCTTTTACGGCTTTGTATTTTTGTTGCTTTTGCCACAAATTGGGTGCTTTTGGCCACGAAAATATTGATAAATGTAGAAAAGTGTCAACTTAATCTGTTTAAATATTAATTACTTAATTAATAAAGGGAAATTTTAAGGTGAAATTAGGTTTAATCATATTTTAAAATATTAGAGAAGCTGAAAAAAATAAAAATAAATAATTTTTTAAAGAAGGCTTGAAAAAAACATCTTTTTAGAGCCACAAAAATATTTATAATAACAAATTATTAAACTAACAAATTAAAAGAAATGTAGAGCTGAATTTAGGCTAAAATATATTTAAAAATTATAAAGGAAGCTGAAATATATTTAAATAAATAACAGAAGACTTGAGAAAGACTCTTAGTTAAGCTCCTGAAAAGATACTTTATTAAGAATCTCACAGGTTTAACTTTCCATATTATTATTTTTTTCCTTTAATTAAAATTATTAATTGTGTTGCTTAAGGGAAACCCCTTAAGGAGTTGCCTCACCGAGCTTTCCTCGAGTTACTCGTCCTCGTCGCTCGTCCTTGTCCACGTGATATATGATGTATGACTTCCGGAAACGGAAGTGCGCGCACACGGTCGCCTACTGCCGCCTACTTTCACGCCCACTTACGCAATTTCACAGTTGTGTGCCCGCTTATTTACTTTCCCCTTCACCACCCTCATCCTCCTGCTCCTCCACTTGCAGAGAGGTCAAAGGCTATCATTGTCGCGGTGATTTTATTATTTTTAATTTTATTACTCGCGTACATTGGTCTATTATTTCATTATCATGCGACTGTAATTATGTGCAATCTGGGATCTGGCTGCGAGCTGCGTACAAATTGAATGCAGTTTTATCGCCATTTCGCATGAGTTGGCTTATGGCCACCAAAAAGTATATATATATACATATATCTGGACTTTAATGTGGGCGAAATGGGATAATGGTTGATTTGGGCAGAAGGGAAATGCCATCAAATTCAGATAATCGAAGTGATAATTATGTCTTGAAATGTTTTACTATTTGCTTTAAATTAAGTATTTCTATATATTTTAGGCCAAGTAAAAATATGTTTCCATAAAAAAAAAATACTTTAATTATTAGCTGGCTTTAATTTAAAAATATATAAATATAAATTTTCTAACTCTGTTTCCGACATGTTGAATTTTTCCAGCAAATAAAAACATAATAATAATATTCTTTTAATATCCTGCTAATACGATAATTGTATCTACTTCGCCACTCCCCCCTCGAATCCTTTTGTTATCAAATTATCTGTATCCGAGGACAGTTTTAATTTAAACTCTCTCTCTTGGCTTTGCAATTAAATGGCAATTTTTGGCAAAACATTGGTGGGCGGCAAACTGTAAATAATTAGCCCGATAACGGTGGCGGCTTTTATAAACATAAACACAATGATGCAGCAACAATAATAATAATAACAGCTAAATAGAGGCAACAGAAAAATATAGAATTTAAAATAAATAAGCACCCGTGGAAACATGTCTATTATTTGTTATCGAAAATACAGCACTGCCTGTGGCGACACTCTCTGTCTATGCAATATGCTTTTCCATTTATTTGGCAATTTTCCGTTTCGAAAATATATGTACCATAATTATTGTATTCGATTCGATACACACACACACACACTCGCGCCGAAAATCGCTGAAAATTATCAAATATTTATTGCACACTGAGCCCTGAGTATTGAACGATAATACCATATAATTGACAGCCGATTTATGCGACATTTGTAAGCGGAAAAACAACATGGAAAATTTGTGGCAATCCCGCTACTGTTTATTTATCTGTCACAAGGACAGACAATCGCTTATATCAAATATATATATATATATATTTGTTATTGTTTGTTCAGATTCAGAAATCGTTGCAATTATTAATTCATTTCTGTGTGCAGAAATGTTCAGTGTTCACTTGAATACATCTGTAAAGCGAATTTAATCATCCGAATTCACTTTTCTAATTCATTTCCTCGGGAAATCTTTTCAGAACACAAAATTCTAAATGCAGTCCACTCAGGCTGAGAGCTTAAGCACTTTCTGAGATTATTTCTTGCGATTTTGATTTGAGGAAATTAACAAAGAGAGCTTTTCCCCGGCCAAAAGCAGGCTGAGTGATTAAATTATTGAATTGCAGTCTGCATTTCGCTTGGATTTCCCTCTCAGCAAGGGTGTGTTTGATTGTGTGCGGGTCTGTGTGTGTGTGTGTGTGTGTGTATCGATGATGCAAAACATTTCCGTCACAAAACGCTGAAATGACACGTTAAAATGATGCTTAAGTTGATGCCAACTCCTGATGGCTGTCATTTCCCCAGACAGTTTTCATAGGTGACGGGATATTTGTGGGTGGTCGCTGTGTGTCTGTGTGTGGGCAATGCACAGAGCAAAAAACTGGGATGATTTAATTAAATTCTAAAATACAAATGAACTTCGTTTCGATAATAACAATTATATAAGAATTTAATCAATTTCAAATGCTTTTTTTCGCCATTGATTATCACTTTTGTTGACCAGCTCTGACAGTTCTGGATTTGTCGTTTTTCTGCTAAGTTTTTCCTTAGTTTTTCCTCTCAGTGTACTGTAGGGCGTGTACTATGCCTGGATGTGTGGGTGAATGATTGCCGTGTCATTGACTCGCATGGCGATGTCCCCAAGTCGCTGGCATGGCAAATATGTGTGTCAACTGGCAGTCGATGCCACAAATGCATTTTCCCTTTTTTTTTTGTCCTGCTTTTCCCGCCTCTCCTTTGTCCAAGTGCCTGTGTGTGTGGTGTGTGTGATTTTTTCACCACGTCTGCTGGTGCTGCGTGTGAAATTCCTTGCATAATTTCGCCGAAGCTAAATGTGCAGCTTGTGTTCGGGACTGCGAAATGTTCGCCATTTAAGGGGCAACTTCAAGGAGCCACTCTCTCTCTCTATCTCTCTCTCTCTCTCTGTCTGCCTCTGTCCAACTCTCTTGGTGGCCAGGAAGCATCATCGCCTTCGAGTGCTTTTTCCCAGCTTTTCCAATAACAATTTTCACCAATAAGTGCGATAGAGAAGTCCTTATAGACTCCTAACTAGGTAGATTTTTTAAGCAATGAATAATGAGGTTAAGAAAGATATATACTATATAATTTATAGAAAATATAATAAATAGGAAAATATAATATATAAATAAATATAATTTTTAGGTATTTTGCGGACTAAGTGTGGTATTTTCAGTGTCCTTTTTGTCAGCCTAAACGTAGCTTTTGTTTTATTATTATTATATATAAAAAATATGTATATGTGTATTTTTTAAGCACTTTTCATATATAAAATTGTTGCGTCTGTTCGGCGCCTTGGCAAATGACAGTAAGTGGTTCGAATGTGCTGTGTTGGCCCAAAAAAAAAAATGCTAACAAGAAAACTATTATCCAAAGACGGGTCCTAGATGCGGAAGTGATTTCTCAGGCCCGGCACGTTTCAGCTGGATTTTCCTTTATATTTTTTTTTTTTGTTGTTGTATGTAGCTTTCCTTTCTTCTGCTTCTTGCTCATCCTGCTAGCACTTTTCCTCGTCGATTGTTTTATTGGTTTCGCCCAGCAGCAGGACCAAGAGCAGGAGCAGGAGCAGCTCCTTTTGCATTTAATGACGTTGCTGGCTGGCGCCTCTTTTGCAGCTGTCTCTGCCACTTTTCAATGCATTTTCATTTATTATGCAAATTGACGTTTCCCCTGCTCATTTTCCATTTTCCAGCCCTTTCTTTTTTTTGCCTGGATTTTACTTTTGGCCAGCTGACGGCCAACAAAAAAGGAAAATATTTGCCCAAGCCCAGTTTTAGTTTGTCTTTGCCATTGCAATTTTCTTTCACCTCCTATACTTTTTTTTGCAAACTAATTTGACATTGAAATTATGTAGAAAGCATCAGGAATATATGTATATATATATACTACTACTTTCGGAAAAGCCAAATTATGATAAAAGGAGATGCCGATAAAAGGCAAACACAAACAGAGGCGAGTCCAAGAAAGTTGGAAAAACAATTCAGCGCATTGCGCGAATCTGTCAATTGTTGAGTGGCGACTAAGATGAATTGCCCTGGTCATGTTGAGTAGAGGGGAGTAGAGGTGGTTTTTCCGGATTTTTCCCAGCTTTTAGAAAATTTTCAGCTGTTCCCGGGGCCAAATTGAGAAATGATTGAAGCTGTTAAACTCAATTTGAATGCTTTGGCAGCAAAAAAAAAAGAAAATGAGAAAGAATTATGAAGCAAAGTGTCGACAAAGTGGAAAGTAGTTGTCACACATTAGATTTAGATAAATTATACACTGGAAAATATGGATTAAATATGGGAATTTATATAATATACAATTTCTATATTTAGTTTTAACTTTATCTCCCAAGCTTAGTGGCTGTCTCCTAAAACCATACTTCCTGAATTCCATTTTAAATACTTTCTTGTAATTTAAAGCTTTCCTTTCTTTTACAGTTAAAATTTAAGGTTTTTTCTACTATTTCAGTATAAAAAAGTATACCGAAAATATTTAGCCAAACTTTTTGTTTGCTTAATTTCGTTGCAAAACTGACATTTGAAATATGGCCAATTGATAAATGAGTGTCATTTCCCTTCAGCTACAATCGCAATTAGGCTACACCCAAAAATATACACAAGCATATATATAAAGATATAGAAAAATATATATATATATTTACAAATTTCCCAAAAATGTTCAACAATCCAAAACTCATTTTACATTCACTCTTCGACTGAGAGACCTGGAGGCATCTGTGGCCCACGACAAAATCGACATTATGTCAAACAATATTTTGATTTATGGCCAAGTTGCCATTTGCCGCGGCTTTTCCTTCTTCTCCTCTCTCTCCTTTTATTTTTTCCCGTGTCGCTTTCCACGAGGAAAAATCAAATTTTCAATGATTGGCCTCCAGGTCACGTGGCCGGGCAATGTTTATGATCTGCTATCAATTTAATGGCTCGAATCAATAAAATAATAAAAAACCGAATTAAAAAAAAAGAAAGGGGACATGCAACCGGTGCAGCGGCACTCTCGACCTGTTTTTCCTCTCCTCGCGCTTTTCTGGATGGAACTAATTTCATTATGGCCTGCGATTTTCCCCGGTTTAAAAATATAATCCTTTTCCGGGGAAAATTTAAGCGTTTCCTTAATGTTTCGGGGAAAATATTTATACAGCTGGCAGTTGGGTATAATTTGTTTTTAATCAAATTTAAAGCGTCTTAAAATAATTTTTAAAAAAATATTGTAGAGTAAATTAATTCATATTTTATAAATTCTTATTCTATTTTTGAAGAGTTTTTAGAGGTAAAATTAATGAAGGAAATAATGTTAATATTTACAAACATAATTTATTTAAGCCATAAAAATTTATTATATTGTTTTAGGGACTTTTAATATAATGGAAATTGGGTAAATATTGATTACTTTATTTATTGAGGCATTAAAAATTTTTAAAGTATCTAAAATCTCGAAAGAAATTAATTAAATAATTTTCAAGTTTATTTATTAAAATCTAAGATTCCGAAAATATTTATTATGCTTTCTAGTTGCACAATAAATACTTGAAATAACTTATAATTAAATGAAAGCCTTTAAAGTATGGAATACATTTTAAATTAAATTAAAACCTACTCCACTCCCCCCTTCTGATAGCCTTGTAAATAATTTTAGTCCACTGCTAGATAAATAATTTAATTTTTGAGTGCATTTGCGAGTGTAAATGTTTAAATCCAATTTGCATAATGTGGTTAACTCCTGGCCATATGTCTCATGGCTTGTCTCAAGATTTTCGCATTCAGTTCATGCAAATAACCATCGAATCCCGTCCGGAGTTGCTATTTTTCCGGTGTGCCAACCCATTCAATCAGAGCCCCTCCTTCCAGTCAGTGAGTCATTCAGTCAGTCAGTCATTCACTCAGTCAGTCATTTAGCCAGTGAGTCGGTTGGTCGCCCATCGAATCGAATAAGACAATCCATTCATCTGAGATAATCGAATGGCGGCAATCTGTGTGCGTTTCCATCGATGTTGTTTACAGTTTGTCTTTTCCCTTCGAATCGGATCGGATCGGATCGCATCGGTTCCCTATGCCAAACTTTATAAAATAATGAACTCAAGGGATAAAAACCGGAGGGGGGGAAACCGGAAAATGCCACAGAACATTTTCATTGGCTGTTTTTCCCCCGCCTCGATTATGGGTAATAATAATCTAAAGCCAGAGGAGGAAAAAAGGAAACCAGAGAAAAAATAAAGACCTATAAATGATGCTTAATATCTTTCCAAGTCAATGAATTTGGTTGCCAGGGAAATCGGTTGGGAATTTATATATAATCTAATTTAATATGGAATAGGGTTTAATAGTATTTTGTGTTTGATAACTGATGCAAAAATAATAATAATAGGAATTTATTTATATTTAAAGAGTTTGCAATTATTAAATAAAAAAGAAACCGTTTAGTTTGGTAAATATTTAATACAAAAAAAAAGAGTTTAAAATATGCCTTATGTATATAATAGTATTTACTATTAAATATATAGTATTATAAATAACACTTATTTTTGAAAAGCTTTTATATGTTACATATTTTAATAACAAGACACGTTAAGCTTTTGAATAATATTTAATACACAAATTTAATGAGCCCTTGCTGTTTTAATTATTAAAAAAAAATTAGCTGAGTAATAAATTATAATAATAGGCTTAAGAAACCTTTAATTTAATTTTTTTTGAAGTCTCAAAGATTAGTTTTTTCCCAAATTAAACGAAATAAATTAACCTAAATTCTCACACAACTATTTCTATTTCTGAAATAAATCTACAGTCCCCAAAATGAATCCGAATACAATTATAATAAATTAAATTAAATGAAATAAATCAAGAAAGGAGTGAATAACTTACCGCCTGAGACACAGCCCTGAGGAGGCACTCATAATTCGGGTATGAATGTGCTCATTAGCATTTCATTGCTGATTGTTGACTTGTCGCCGTATTCCATATATTTATATATATATTTGTACGTAATAACCCCGAATTTTCGCAACTCGGTGAGCCCAGGAAAAGCCACTCACCCAAGCACCGCAAACTCCACAAACTCTGCTACTTTGCCAGGCTTTGCCATTAAATGCAAATCTTGAAATTACATGTGTATTTATTTGCCACAAGCCAACCAGGAGGGGGGAAACATGTTCCTATATATATATATATATATATATATATATATATGCATCATATAATATATATATAGCAAATGCGAACCAGATGCACTTGCACTCGTCGGCGGAAAAACGCATAACCAGAAAGAAACTCAGACAGACGCCGCCGTCGTCGACATTCTGGAATGTAATTTTAGCCCGGGGAATAAACTGCGAAACTTTCATATATACGACAAGTGCAAAAATAGAAAAAGAATCCACCAAATAAGGACAGAAACTAAAGCCAAGTTATAGATGCTCTTTCAAGGCAAAAAGTCCTTTTGCGTTTTTATATACAAAAACCAAGTCAAAGCTTAAAATATTTTGACTCAAGCCAAAGAATAAACCTGAATTTAGTTTTCAGGTCTAAAATATTTAATAAATAGCCCCCAAAATTTGTTTAATTAAAAGGACTCTACACACATACCCTTTAAAAACAAGGGCAAAGTAAAAAATGAAAATGTGTTGGAAAAACAGGGAAGAACGTCTCTCGCCTGGCAGACTTTCCTGCTTTTTTTTTTTTTAGGTATAAATACATGCACAGATGTATGTGTATATATACTATATGTCCAGGGGGCGAAAATGCAACAGTTTAAACAGGCAAAAACAAATGCCAAAAAAAAAAAAAAAAAAAAAACACCCACATTTTGGTGGCGAGCGAGTGTGCACACTCATTCCATATGCATGGAGGCGCGCACAGAGCGTATCACTGGAATTCTAATTTGCAAGCGAAATTGAACGGAAATGGCAATTTTCAAAGTGAAATGGCAAACGACGTAGAGACTGAGACTGAGACGACAAATGCAACTGAAATTGCGACTTGTTGACAGGCTAAACTTGCTGGGGATGTGTGCTGGTTCTGCATTCTCCTGCTCCTGCTACTCCTCGAGTGCAATCTGGGTTAGCCAGGCACCTGGGCGTGGTTTCAAATTCGCTATATATATATATATATACTTACAAATTTCACAAGAATTCAGAAACAGTTGGCCAAAGGATAAAGACAAGCCGCAGGCAAAGCACTTAATAAGCCACAAAGTGGGAAAGTTATTATATTTAAATATCAAAATTAAGTTTCTTTCAATAAAAAAATATATAAAATATATCATAAATCATAATATATAAAATATATCATTTAAATTTTAATATATATATTATATATATATATAAAACTATATTATAAAACTCTTTTATTTTCAATCGCTGCCTTATTTTTCATAGCCTACTTGTCTGGGCTTCCTTCTAGTAAGCAATTTGTAAATAAATTCAAGCATCGATTTCTAATAGTAACAATTGCCTGAAAGATTCTAATTCTAATGCCCAACAGAAGCAGGAAGCAGAAGTGGTCTTTGAGCATTTTTACAACTCATTTAACACAATGGAAAAATTTACAGACAAACAAAAAAACGCTAACAAAAAAGAACTCACAAAAAATCTCAGCAAAAAAAAAAAATAATAATAAAGAAAACATTAACCAAAAGAACAACAATAATGAGGACGACAATGAGGCATTTTTTTATACCCTGGAAAATGTCCAGCAAAGAGTATTTTATGAATAATTCAAGTCATTCAGAAATCTATTTGAAATACTATATTCCCGAACTTAAGCTCTCTATAAACGCGTTAGCAAAACCATAAATTTTATGTTTATAAAATTATTTCATTTATTTATTATCCCAAAAGTTATTAGGAATTCCTGTGAATTATCACAAAAAATAATTAATTAATCTCAAAACAGCAATCATAAAGTCCTTGTTGCTTGACTTTTTTTGAGAACCCAAAAGTAATCCAGAGTCCCCCCTTTTTTTTGTCAACTTGGAACTCCTTTTTTCAGGACATTAAAATTCCAAGCAATACCCAAGGTATCAAAGTGCACGAATCCCGCTGGCCCTGCTCCTCGAATAAAGTCATCTTGTCGCTTACAATTTGCATATTGGACTTCATTAAGCTGACCCGCTCCTGTTTCGTCCTTCCCCATTCCATTTTGGCCTTTGTTTTGTTGCGTGTTTTTTTTTTTTTGTTGTGCTCTTCGAGGGGAATATCTTTTTAGCCAGTTCATCGTGTTTGGTCAAAGTTACCCGGCCATTTATCACGGGACCCCACAAACACCCAAAGCGAACCCAAAAGAACCCAACCGCAAGGGAGGGGAGCAGGAGGGATACGACTCAAGGATCCAAAAGGGCTTCTAATCTGCGTCTTGTTGGCAACAGATTGAAATTTATTACGCATAAATCTAGGCATTCATTTGCACCTGCTCTTTCGTGGCGAGAAACGGCGACCGCTGAACGCTGAATGCCGAATGCCGAACGCCTTGGTATGCAAACTATTTCCGCTTTCCCTCGAAGCCAACACCGAGGCGCGTTTTCCCTTGGGTAATGGTGTGCGTGCCGCTACGCACAGGTGACAATCGAAGCAGCCAGTAGGAAGGGACCAAGGACGAAGGGCCAAGGAAGCCAAACGTGCCGCAATGCGCGTGATTCCAAGCAGCACTTTGTCCACTTGAAAGGACTCGGAAAAATGAAATATAAATATAAATTAGGAAGCAAAAGAGATAAATCGAACATATTTTAAGGGAATTTGAATTACATTTAATGTTTAAATTAAACAAATTGTTAAATAATTACTTAAATTGACTGATTTTAAGCCCCCTTTTTCCTCAGTGAATATTTACATTTTCCAATTTTCCAAGGTATTTCTGGTATTGATTCCTTTGGCAGCTCGTTGGCCCTCCGAATGGGTTTTCATTAAATTTCGTTCAACCCCAGGGTTCTCCTGCTTTAAAAGGCACATATCCTTTGATATTCGAGCAGATCCTGGACGTGCTGTAACTGCTTAAGCAAGACCAGGGCCCAGGGGTCAGGTTAAGACTGGAGAAATACCTAATTTTAAATGGAAAAATATTTGAAAAAATTGTAATTTTCCTTATTAAAAGTAAAATATAAATATATATCTTTATATATCATTTTTATAGACATTTTTAGGCTAAAACATATTTTATTTAAACTCTAACAAGCTTGGTTCTTTAACCTCTTGTCTTAGCTTCTTGTTTAGACTGTTAAAATACCTATTTTAAATGGATAAAAAATTATTTAAAACATTAAGATAACTGTGGTAAATTTGTATTCTCAATGCTTAAAATCTATTCAAAAACATATTTTATATATTTCCCATACAAATTTAAAACTTAATATCCCTAAAACGCATTCATTTCAAGTAGAACATATATCCTCCTGTTTTCCCCCAAATTTTTAGGGGGTTTTCCCAGGAAGGGTCTAGGCAAAAACAAAAAAAAAATAAAATAAACTTGGCTTGAACAAATTTGGAATTTTCAAGTTGTTCGCAGCAATATGAGCAGCGTCGTCGTTTGATAAACACAATCGATGCCGACACAAGACAGACAGGAATTCCGAGTGCTGACTTCGAATTTAGACAGGCACACACACAGCGGTCCCAAAGGACTTGCTCGCATATTATAACAACATAAAAATAAAAAAAAAATACAGAAAAGCTGAAAACAGCAACCCAAATCACATAAACACTTCGATTTGTATGCGAACAAGGAGAGTGTGAACCTAGAAGCCATTGAAACAGTCTGTGCTGCCAGAGAATATCAATCATAATAAGATATAACTCTATATACCATATTCCTAATGGGGAAATTATGGGTATTAATGTCTGGGTAAATTTTTAGAATATAAAAAACATATAAAATTTTGTAGAAATATTTATTTAAGTTAGGCCAAGTATTTATTTCTTCTAAAAACTACTATCTATAGCTCATTAGCTGTATGAATTCCGCCCTTTTCTTTATACTTTATTTTCAAGTCCTGTTTACTGATAAAGTACACATACTTTTCCCAGTAACTGTGACTGTCAGTCGTCAGCCTTTCGGCTGTTGACATATAAAAGCAAAAAAATGGCAGGCGTACTTAGAGGGGCTACCCCATGTCCCTATTTGCTCTGACTTTATAGTTATATTTTGTTTCTCTGTTTTTTTTTTAAGTTCAGTTTTTATGATCTATATATCTGTGTGCCCTGTTTTGTAGTTCTTTGTTTCTTGTGCTGCACATTGTTTGCTGTATGCTAGCCTGCAAGTTTGCCAGTTTGCTAGTTTGCTTGCTTGCTTGCTTGCTGATTTGCTTTGAGTCGCGCTCTCTGAAAGTTCATGAGAATGTCAGAATGTTGGAAAGGCAAATGGCAAATGACACTAATACCATAGCAGGACCGGCCAAAGAGCTGTCAGTCAATGTACAAACACAAAGACATGTTGGGTGTGCGTAGGTTCTGTGTGTGTTTGTTGTTTGTACTTTGCTAAAGTTTAAAGTTTAGCGCAAAATGCGTTGCCTTTGCGCGAAATTGGGGAAGTTGTCGATTTGTTTTTTAATTTTCAGGACTTTGTCCTTAAGATGATTTGAAATCTATAATTCATAAGTAGACTGTAAATTCGTTATTAAATATTTAATCAAAGTCGGAGGGTTTTTGACATAAAATATGAAAAAAGTTTTCGAATCACTTAAAATGCAGCTGAAAATTTATACTAAACTCCTTTATAAATGAGCAAAATGTGTTTCCTAAGTTTATAAATATTTTAGCTTAATTACAATATATTTGTATTTATTGTTTTATTATTTTCGTTATTTTTCCACTTAAACTTAGTCACCTTCTAGGGTCATGTAAATACGGACACTTTCCAAGTTCGATCCCCAAATGGCTTGACTTTATGCTCAGCGTATTGCTCCTTGATGTTTTCCCAGTTTCCTCTGTTTTCTTCAGTTTTCCTTAGTTTTCTTCAGTTTTCCAGCTACTATTCTTGGGAAAATTTGCCAGTTGCCGTTTGTTTCCTTTTTTTTTTTTTTGTGGCATTGTTACTGCTTTTCGCCTTCTTTGGTTCTTTATTTTTTATTTTTCATTTTCCCAGCTCGGTGGCTGCCTCTAATGGTGCTCAGGCAGCATGTTTGGCTGTTGTGTGACCTTCGTTACGTGTTTGGCAAGTTCATTTTTAGCGGGCCAAGTTAACTGACACAAACACACACACACACACTAGTTCACTGAAGTGTGTGTGTGGCACACATGAACCATTATGTGCCCTACATATAAGCTTTACAATATGAACTTGGCGTATATCCTTCGACATGAGTCCAAACATGTGTAAGAACCTTGCAAAGAAATTTTGTGGAAAAGTTCTTACACGAACCATGTTGCTCACTAAATGAATAGGGGAAATATTAATTAAATAAATTGAATAATTAAATTAGTAAATTAAATTAAACATAAAGGTTTAGTTGGTAAAGAATAATATCCCTGTAAGCCTTGCCCTTAATTTATATTCATAATTTGATTTAGACTTTTTTTTTAAACTATAAATTCCTGTCTTTTAATAACCAAATTTCGATTTAAATCACATAAAAATCCGCAAGCTATGTGCTTATTAAAACCAGAGAGGCGTCTGTAAACCGACACTCTGGCGGCTGCCCTTTTGTTTGCATACTTATCTGTCTCAGTGTCGCTTGCTCGTCGCTCGCAACAACCTAATTTGGCCGCGTCTTGCGCATTTCTTCATTTTTCATGCATGCTAATGTGTAATATTTTGACAGGCATTTTCCCCCACCCAACCAGCCACCCATTTCACCCGCTTTTCCAGCATTTCCCAGCATTTTTCGTGACCGCCCACCTAAGCCGCCGCCACCTCAGATGTCAGAGGGGAAGGCCGTGTGTCTAGGCCGTTTACAGCTGCGTATTATTATGGCAACATGACTTTGGCATTTCCCTTCCCTCGACCACCGCTTTTCCCCCTCGCTTGTTCAGCTTTTCCCCACTTTGTATGCAAATGTGTGTGTTGGCTTATGTTTGATACTTAAGTCAAATTTATTGGGGGGATAACTTTCGGTTAGTATTTTGACCAATTGTACGACAAATGTTTAATAATTGGCTTTAGGTCCCATAGTTGGTCAGCTTTAATTTCCATTATTATTTGCTATTGGGATGAGTTTCTCTGGAGAGCAATTTAGTTTTAGTTTTTTAAATAAAAACTTAAATATAAAAAACTATAATTATACAATTTTATATAAAGAGGCATTAATTTACATGCTCTTAAAACTATATATGTATATACATTTATAAATTCCCCCTTATTCGATAAGAAGTTAAGACCCTGGATCGGCAACAGGTAAGCAACAGTGGAAACTTTTCCCATTTCATATTTGCCAAAGATCCCAAGGAACCCGAACTCCCAAGAACTTTTGGCCGAGTTTAATGCATACACAGATGTGCCACCGTACGCACTTTATACACCAGATTTTCCCTATACATATATATATATATATATAGTAACGCATGTGTGCATTTCTCTCCACTTTGCACAACTGCCGAGAGTAAAGTTTTTTGGCAAGCTGTGCCTGTGCCAGCGAATGCCACTGCCAGCCTGACGGAAATTTCCATAGTTTTACAGCGAAATTTGCTTAATCCGGGAGACAGCCGCCAGCGGTTGCACCAAGAACGAGGAGGAGTCTTAAGAGGAGGGAGAGGGAGTGCAAAATGGGGATGTGAGGCTGGAGATGGTGAAGGAGACCGGAGACAGAAATGGTGACAGAGACTGAGACTGCGACTGAGATGGTGACAGAGACTGAGACAGAGACTGAGACACGTACATGGAGACGTAGACCAGTAGACGTAGTGAGAGCTAGTGACGAAGCAGCGATGGGTTTCCCCGGGGGCTGGATGTAAGTCCCCGGCTTAAGCCATTTCATTCCATTTCCATATCACTCCGATTCCCCCGATTTGTCATCGCCGTTCGACAAGGCCGAACTCAATTGTATTGTCATGTGTGGCGGCTCCCGGCTCCCGGCTCCCGGCTGCTGGTGTCTCTGAGTGCTCTGTATTTCGCTTTTTCATTTCGAATTTCACATTTCCCATTTCATAGTATATCGCATTTTGCATATCCCCATTTTCATTTGCAGCAACCGCGCAAGAACAATTTATTTAACAGCGAATTACGAGGTGCACTTATAGATTTTACATTTATTTTTTATATGTTTTCTGAGAATTCTTTTAATTATACAAATATTTTATTTTATATATTTTTTATGCATTTTTTAGTAGCTTAAAAAAGTATTTTTAAGGTTGTGTGACTTCTCTTAGGAACACCCTTCCTAAGGTAATACTACAATATATAAAGTTTTTATACGTTAGTGTTAAAATAATATTAACTAAATATATATTTTAGTAAAGAAATCTAATTATAATATGTTACGAGCTTTAAAAAAAATTCTAAAGGTTTTAGAGATCCTAGGGAAGCATTTCCTTGGATTTTGATTTTTTAACAGAGAAGAAATAATTTTTTTTTAATATTTAAACAAAGAAAATCCCCACAAATTACAATAAATCTCTTGCCATCTTTACTAATATTTATTTACTTGAAAAAATCCCCTCTATCATTTATGAAACGCACTGTTTTGTGCATTCCCTCCCCCCGAATCGATTCACTTTCGCTCTCACTCTCAGTTCCTGGGGAAATAATAAAGAAGAAAGAAAACATTAAACCGAGATTATGCAAATCAAAGGCGGCCTTGCGGGCTCTGAAATGCATGCCCCTAAAAATCCACCTAACCTGCCGCCCCCAGGGCCCAGGGCCCCTCCCTCCTGCACATTGACTTGCTTCGTCATGCATATGGATATATGGTTATATATGGATATATGGCTATATGGCTATATGGATGCGTGCTCGTCGTATTTGTTTATGCCCCCGCCACTCTGCGCCATCTTGTTTGATCAAACACAAGCGCCAACACACACACACACACACACACACCCATCGCTGTATATTTATGAGCTGTGGGTCCTCGTCATTCCCCACTCCGCACTCCCCACTCTCCACTTCTCAACCTCGCATCCGCATCCGCATCCGCACCCGCAGCTTGGATTAACCGCATCTCTGCCAATGTAACCGGCACTCAGTGCGAACTATGCGACTACGACTACGACTACGACTACGACTATACCCATATCCAACCTATATCCATATGCAACGCATCGAGCAAAGGGCAGAGGTGTGTGTGCACAGCGGAAAATAGGAAAACGGTTAAAGCAATTTTCCAAAAATGTTTATATGGAAGAAAGTTATGTTTGAAATTTGGGAATTTCTTTATTTTTGATCCTAATTTTGATCCTAGTTTTAAGTGATATCTTCTAATATTTCTTATGATAGTTTTTAATACATTTATAAAAAGATTTCTTATACGTTTTTTTTTAGAAAAACTTAAGATATAGTTTTCAAGATTTCTGTAAATAATTTGTTGGAGATTTTATTAATTATTATCAATTTGTATATTTCTAATGAAATTTTTAAAAAGATTTCTTTTATGATTTCTTTAGTGATTTCCTTATAGATTCATTTGGAGATTTGCCAAGAGATTTCATTATTGATTTCTTTAAATCCTATTGGTTTTAGAATATATTTTACAGTGCATCCTAGGACAGGACCTTCATGAACTTGTCCATACATATCACTTAATATATATATGTGTATATATTTCGTTAAAAGTGTATAAATATGCATACACCCATGGCCATGTTACTGTGTGTGGGGCACAACCAATTCGATTTCCATTTTTGCACGGCAAATTTATGCGCAAGTGCAATGCAATTTCATTGAATTTGATTAGAAACGCATCAAAGCTGCTGCTGCTGCTGCTGCTGCTGCAGCTGCAGCTTCAATGCCTCAATTTGCACACCTGTCGTCACCTGGCAGAAATCCTGCGAAGGTCGTTCATTAATGGCAGAGCCACCGGGAACCACCCGACTTTGCATATATGCATTTGGGCTAAGTTTGGCTGAAAGTCGCTTGTGGTTTACTTTTTGCTCCCTTTTAAATATTTATTGTAAAATTTAAAAGTTTTTTTTTTAAATTTGTTTAAAGTATTTTTTACAAATAAATAACATTTTTGATAGCTCTTTTATCATTTCTTGATGTATTTATTATTTGTTTTGATTTACTTGAAACTATAAATGTTTATTCTTATATCTTAAAGTTTTCTCAATTTTTTAGAATATTTTGTTTACCTTAAAATTTATTTTTAACAATTTATTTGTGTTTTTTCTTTGATTTAATCAAACTTTAAATAATTTTCTCATAATTGGAAACCCGTTTAATTATCCCATTCTGGCATTGCATTTCCCTTAGAATTTTTTCCAAGTTTTCCTGCCCTTTTAAAGGCCAAATAATTTGTGTGGAAATACTGGGGACAGTGCGTGCCATGATATGCTGACAGTCTAATTGCTCGTCGTTTTCCCTTTGTCCAGCGATATTGGATATTTTCACATGCACCTTTGGCGTTGCTTTAGCTTTTCTTTTTCTCTCTCTTTTTTTTTTTGTGTTCTAACGAAACTTAACTGCAATTTGCCACATTCCCACGGCGAAGAGGAGGAAGAGCTTTTCCGCACTGCCCCGGAGGGGTGGGGTCGCGTTTTTCCGCTTCCACTTTGCTGGACGACGGTGCTTATGCAAAGCATATTGTTGCTCATTATCTTCACAAGGATTAACATGTTATCCTTAGCACGCGCGGCCGCTTCTCATAGCGTTGGATCTGTTCGCTTGGTCCTGGCACTGCTCTTGGTTTTCCCTCCTCCTTTTCCTACATTTTCCTCGCATTTTCTTCTACGCTTTTGTTTCTGCAACGTGTTGTTCCTGTTGATTTTTGCATGTCGCCCGCTTTGGTTCCTGTTTTTCCACCGTGTCTTGGATTTTTTCACTCGCTCTCCCCTTCTTTTTTGCTGTTTTTTCCGTTTTTTATTTTTGGATTTTCCAGCGCTAAGTACAAGCCTCTCTCCCGGCAGCTTTTGGGCGCCTTGTGCGTAAGAAGAATTATTACCGCATTTTCCCTTTTTCGCTGCGAAGGATTTGCACGTTGCCTTTGGCTTGCTTAACCATCCGGTTATGCTCCACGCTCCATGCTCCCTGCTAGGACTCCGGGAGTCCTGGATCCAGGGATCTGGAGTTTGATACCGGGATTGTGTCCTCTAGCTGGCGTATTGCTTACAAATTGTGCGTCGTCTTTGCCCGAAAGAGCCGCCGGCAATATTTTCTGATGCAATTTCAGCCTTTGATGTCGCTCATACGCCGTGTTGCACGTGGCCCTCGAGGATGTTGCCTTTTACTTCTGCCTTTCACTTTTTTTTGTGGTGTCTTTTTTGTATTTTTTTTTGTGCTTATTTCGGTGTACTTTTGAGTCCTTGTTGCTATCAGCTTAGCTCTCTTTTCGACTGCATTATACATATACATACATATTATTATATAGCATTATCTGGGTTATCTAAGAAAGACATCTGCTTATGGCAAATGGTTGAAAATAAATAAGGTTTTTGGTTAATAATTTAGGGGGTTCTAAAATGTTTCTAAGTAAATTTATTAATGTATTTATGCATTTTATAATATTAAAAAAGAAACTATCATAATGAAATATAAAGAAATATATTAGAAATATTATTCATGGCTGTTTTAAATTATAAAAACATTTTAGAACTTCATGAACTATTGTTTTGAGTTCTCTAAATAATTTTCTACAATTTATATGTTGTCTTTGAGTAAATTTAAATATTTTTTCCTACACTCCGCTTTAAATATAAATTAAAAGTGATTTCCTTACCATTTTTGCATTAGTTTCTAAATAAAACAAAGAAATTGATATATCCTTTAAGCGATTACAGGGTAGCAGACTTTCTCAAATGGTTTTTAATTCTTTTTTTGTGCGGGGTTAAGCGCCCCTTGGCTTTTGGCTTAACGTGTTTACCTTTGCCATCCGACACCCACGACGAGGATCCTTGCCCCTGCCCCTGCCGCATCCTGCTACCAATTGCTGTAGCGTTATATCCCCCCTCCCTTTCCCGAAAAAGCCAGGCTTTGTTTTTCGACTTGAATTATACGCTTTTTTCCAGCTGGACTGAATTCTTTTTCCGGGTTTTTCTTCTTTTTTTTTATGTTTTTTTTTTTTTGTGTTTTGGGGTATACCTTGACAAAGAACTCTTCCCCCGCTGCTGCTGCTGATACAATTGCAGAGGTAACAACAAAATAATAAAACAGAGCAACGAAGCAGGCAAACAGAGAGGGGGGAGGAGAGAGTAGAAAAACAGGGGAGGAAATTTGGGGAAGAGGGGGAAGAGAGCCAGGAAAATAACACAAAGCGTTGGGATTGATTGAATTCCGAATTTTTAAGCATTTCGCCGCAGTCCAAAAATTTCGTTAGTCAAACTGCAGGAGTGAGTGCATGGAACCGAAAACTCCCAAAAAAAAACGAGAATGAAATATAAAAAAAGGAAAAAATTAACAAGAAATGAAAAAATAAGTCAAATAAAACCAAAAAGAAATAAAAAATGGTAGAAAGGAGTTCAAGAAATGGAGAACATTATAAATATTTCAAAGAGCCAAAGGGAAGTTCAGTTAAAAACCATTTAAGCATAAAATGTATAAAGGTAAACACAGAAAATATTCGGGGAAAATAGATCAATGAAGGAAAATATATGAAACTAATTTCCAAAAGAAAGTTAAACATAAACAACTTCCACTTGAATCAAAGCAATAAAATCATGCGAAAAATTCTCTAAAAAATATAAATAAATAAGCATTTGAAGGCTCTTAAATTTAATTAAATTTTAAGGAATTTAGGCAAGCAGAAAATCAAATCTTGTACCCTGAAAAAAAAAACACTTGAAAAATGTCCTAGCAATAACAATCTTTCTACCTTTTTCTTCCCTCCTCTCAGGAACCCCTTCAAAACTGATTCATCTTCGAGGAGTTTTCCACCCACATACTCATGTCCTGTTTTCTTTCCTTTACAGTGTCCTGGCCAGCAGAGAGTTCCAGGTAATTGAATAAACGATCCACAATCAGGAGTCAACGTGTGTGTGTGTGAGGTGAGTACATTCACTGGGTATATCCTTGAACTACGCCCCCGTATATCCGCTTCTTGACCAAGTCCCAGGCACTATCGGTTTTCATAGACAACAAAGGCTTCAAGACTAAACAAAAAGACACTCGAAGAAAATATTATAAGCCAGTTAGGTGGCTATATAAACAAAAATAAATGGGAAATATGTCAGGAAAGCAGATACATTTCTGCCAGTGAAAGCACAAGTCTAGCGAGAAAAATGCCTTGAAAAAAGGAAAAGAAACAAATGAAAGACTCTGCCCTACACAGTGAGAAAGAAATGGCAGAGAGAGAGAGTGAGTGTGGGCGAGTGAGTGTTTGAGTATGCAAGTGAGTGGACTTGTATGCATATTGAATTAAGCGACAAGTGCAAGCAAGTTTTTGAGGCTTTTTAAACTGTTTTACGTTCTACGTGTGAGTCAGTTCAGTGCCTGGAGGACCATTATTTTGTTATAACAATGGCGAAACTTTCGAGCAGCCACCCCATTTTCCAACAGCCATTTTTCCCAGCCATTTTTCCCCAAGCCTCAAGTGCACCGAGAACACTTAACACAATCAATACACACGCACAGCACTGGGGTGTGTGTAGGGGGTGTAGGGTTGTGGTGGGTGGGTTGAAATGAGTTAATGGAAATTCTTAGCAAGTATTGTGATTTGACAGCTGCGTGTAAACTTGCGAACAAAAGGGGGGGATGCACTTGAAATAAATAGGAGCAGATTTAAACATCGAACAAAAACTTGATTTTTGTAATTTCAAATTTAAGAAAACAAGGAAAGTTTTGCGGCTTTAAAATCACCTGGAAAAAATCTGTAACTTTGCTTTTGGGAAATCTGAAAAACAGGGTCATCATTGCCCTAAATATCACCTCATAAAATCTTTAACATTTGGTTTTGAAATATATAAAAAGCAAAACTAATAGGTTTTCCTTTTATATTTTGATCAGACGAATTATCTTCAGTTTAACTTTTTTATTCCAAGCAAGGGAATCAAAAAGAATATATAAAAATATAGCAAAATCTGTATAATTCAAAATATATTAAAAACATATCCCTAAAAATGCATTCGCCGCAAGAAACTAAAGGATTCAAGGATTTCCTTCCTAGCATACAATTTACGCGTTCATTTAAAGATTGCTTTAACTGGGTCTCCAGATCCTGGCAAAACAATTTGATTTATTATTGCCCATAAAAGATTGAAATCAGGAGAGAGGGAGTTGAAAGGATCCGTGAAGCCAACAGGCAAATTAGGATCAAGGCCTGCGGTCTGGTCTGGTCTCTGAAAATAAGCACTAATTTGAGTTTTGCTAAATGTTTCTTTGTGCCAACAACGTTTGTGCTTTGCCTTACCACATTTGAACATTAGCAATTATCAGAGGTTTTAATTTCTTGATTAAAAACTCAACTAGCTCCGTTTTTTCTTAGTGCCTTTTGTAAATGGACTCGAGAGGCGATGAAAAAAGGAGTCTTAAGAGCTGTTAAAGCATCGACTAACACTGCACAAAGGACCCGGGCCGAAATACTGACAGTTTAAAGGAGCTGAGCTCACACACTCTCGCTTCTTTTTTTTTCCTTCAAGGAAAACCCCGCCCGGCCACAGTTTTTCTTTTGTGCTGGGAAAAACTTCAGTTTCGACTTGGAAAAGAGCAAGTTCGAGGGCGGGGAATTCCCTGGTGCCTTCCCAGTGTTTGGTTTGTCTAATAAAAACCAACCCAATACACAAACGCATCATATTATTATCCGTTTTTCCATTTAAGGATTTCAGGCATTCATTTATTTTGCACACAAACATATATCACATTTGTTTGTTTGGCTTGCTGGATTTTTCTGGATTTTCACAAAAATATATGTATAAAAGAAATAGCCAAGGCAGGCAGATAAGTTAAAGAAAAATATTTTATTATTAAAGTTAAATAATAAATATTTTTAAAAAACTATTTTTAGGACAATAAATTACAAGAAGTTTAGTGAAGAATAATTTTTTAAATGATTTCTATAAGACTAAAATGATTTAAAAATCATATTTAAGACTGTTTTCATGGCTATCTTTACCTTATATGTTTTCTTAATTACTTAAAAATTTTAAAATGGTATTTGTATAGGAAATAGATTAAATTTTAAATAAATTAATAGATATTCATGATGAGATTATATTTTTAATTGGTTAATAACTTTGTTTAGATATATATTTCACTTTTATTCACTACATTAATTTATTTATTATAATTATTATAAAATGCTTTTATATATTTTAATTTAATTTATTTTTTATTTTGTTTAGCATTCTTAAATATTATTGAAAGCCTTTTAGAATCCCTTTCAGATCATAAAGAAAATACTTTCTTGAATTCTACATATATTTCTATATGTAAAAGTCCTAATTTTTTGTTGTGTTTCATTTCTATATATAATTCCTTCCTTTTTTGCTGTATTTTATTATCCTGCACTTGGCTGATTGATGCATTAAGTCCCCGTTGTGCCAAATCCGGCATGTACTATATCCCAACTCGATCCAGTTTATACCACCATCATCATCATCAACATCATCGTCGTTGCTCTCTCCTGTGTGTCCTGCGTCCTGTGTGTCCTGTGCCTGTCTCCATAGGCTTTTCGTTGCTTGATTAATGATTCCCCGAAAACCAGAATCGGTGGGCCATAAAAGTCACCGCAGGATAAATGGAATGCCGGAACTGCTAAATGCAGTGCCACTCAATTAGAGGCGTTTGTACGAAATGAATTTATCTAAATTATCCTGGGAATTATCTTCCCCCCGCTTTCCCCCTCTCTCTCTTACTCGTTTTTAGGGCAAAATTATGGCTGCAACTTGTACTTGTTGTTATTGTTATTTTTATTATTATTATTGGAGTTGTCCTTTTGTCAGCTGCTAAAGGAAAATGCGCGTCTTTTATGACTTCCGTTTCTGGCTAAAATGCCGCAGAGGGGATGCAGGACGCAGGACGCAGGATGCAGTGCTGCAGCAGCGCTTGACTCCTCGCTTGAGTGCGCTTGAACCCCCGAATCCCAGTGTTGCCCCCGTGTCTCCCGCACATTGTCTGCTTTTCTCGCCAGCTGCCATCCTGGCGTTTTGTTTGCGAAAAACACACACACACAAACACACACAGACAGAGACAGACAGGACAATTGTAATGAAAAGCACCATAAACTGTCAGTTTAAATATGAAAGACGCCAAGACTTGCTAAAATTTCTCAGGACCTCAGGACAAGAGGTGATGATAATACCCTGAAAAAAAGTGTATGTTAAAGATATTTCCTAATCTGTGAATCATTAAAAAAAAACTATTTATTAATAAGTATATAAGAAAATACTTAAATTCCTTTTGTAATTTTCCAATTTAAACCTTAAATAGGTTTGGCCTTAAAATCGGATTGTCAGACACGCCAAGTAAATGGCCAGGATGACAGAGCCAGGCACAATGCCAGTCACTCCAGTGTCGTCTTTAAGGAGGAGCCAGGCGAGTGACTGACTCTCTGGGCTGGTTGGAGTAGGAGAATCCCAGTTGCAGTCCTTGCAGTCAAGTGGCGTGCACTGAAAGGAGCAACTGCAACGCTGCGTATACGTAATGCCGCTGCTGCTGCCGCTGAGCCTTTGTGCGAACTTGTCGCTACTTAGCGGCTGCCCTGGGAAAATCCCAAATCCCCAAAACTCTTCTCTTCTACTCGCTCTCCCTCGGCGGGCACACAATGCTCTGCTGGAAATCATTTTGGGGTCACTTGTCGTCGTGGCAAGTCTCGTTCACTCTTTCACCGGCAAAAGAACAATGAGTTCGCGCCGAGTTCTTTGCTGTGAAGTGAATCCATAATGAATGCACTCACTCGACTGCAACTGAGGTGGAGTGTGTTTAACCCTTTCTGCCTAAGCCGACTTTCGCCAGAGAGGGTTAAGTTGAGCGCCTTGAATACCTCGGGGAACGATTAATTAAATGCGGAATTATATGTAAATGCAAGCCAAGGGAATTGATTAAATTAATTTCCAGAATGAAAAGAGAACTAACATAACAGCAGAAAGAAGAAATAAATAATAAAAAAGTAGGACTTATATGTATGTATGAATCGATGCCAGGCAAATTGCGTTCGTTGCGGCAACGGAAATAACCGGGGAGTGTCCTGCCAGGACCCTGGATCCACACAGCGCAGTCTGTCGCAGTTCTGCAACATAAAAGTCACATAAAATGCAATATAATAACAATAACTATAACTATAACAGTGATAACAAGGCAACAGGATGTAGATGTAGTTGTATTTAGCTCTGGCTCTGCATGTGTCTGTGGAAAAGTCCTTTTTTGCCGAGTCGAAATAATTAAATGACATCAACAATGGTCGCCCTCAGCTAGCTACCTCCTCTCTCTCTCTCTCTTCCGAAAATGCTAAACAACAAGCAGAAAATTTAGAAATGTAAAAGTTACAAAAAGTTGCTGGCAGCAAAACATATATTTCCAAAAATTGCAATTATAATTATCCAAATGATTGCAGATGCAATTGTGCAGCAACTCATTTTTGTTGTATATATATTTTAAATTTAATTCTAAACTCGCTAATGAGCTTTGTGAATTATGTATATTTTCTATGTAATTTACTTACTCAGGGATTTATTGGATTATTGAAAGCGGATATTTGATGGAATTTATAAATATTACAAGGATTTATTATAATAATTGTAGTGCAGTTTATTATGAAATAGAAGTTGGGCGAAATTCTGCACTTTTTCAACACTGTTAATTATATTTGTGTGTCTAATTTTGCATTGTTTAAGGGTCTGCATTTAAAAGATCTTGAACTTTGTCAATAGTTTATAACAAAAAAAACATAAAAATCGAGTTTAAATGTTGGAATAGAGTTCATACATTTCACACTGGTAAAAACTTTCTTAACCCGATTTGGCTTAACTTCAAAGTATTTATCTATTTTTGATTACGATAGTAAGATGAACACCCCTATTTGAGCATTTTACAGCCCTGCTGCTGCTGTTAATAAAATCGACAGGAAATGCAACACTGTTTTGCTAACGCCTAAGCAACACTGGCCAGGACAAGCTCCCTCGTCCTTTTAATGGTTTGCCATTTCTTTTCACTTGAGCTTGCAGCACTTAAGTGTCTAAATTGAAATGTATTAGTCTGCTCGAGAGTGTGACTTTGTTGCTGGAAACACACTAAACTACAAAATACACCCTCTCATGTGTTTGCTTCTTTTTATACCATTTTTTTATATTTTTTTTTTTGGCCATAAATCTCGACGCCTCAGCTCATTTGAACCGTAAATGTTCGGAAAAGCGACAGCAATTAAAAATGGCAAACACCGAAGGAACATAAAAATGCATTGCCTTTGCTGTAAGCTCGGCATCCTTCCTAAGACCACTTAACAGTTCCTTAAGGACCGGGGCAGCATTTACCATCATCATCGGCATTGGCAACAAAGTTGCCCCAAAATGCCAGTCGTAAAATGAGATTTACGCGACATGGTCTAGCAGGATGACATAATATCCTTGAGTGTGGACTCTGCGAGGCATTCAAAAAGTGCAACAGGGCAAATGAATGAACGAAAATCACCTTAAGGTGTGGAAAATCCCCTTGGAATTTGAATTTCATTTGAAATATGTTAATTATAATCTAGGAATTTTTTAAGCATAATTTATAAGTGCATTTCATAATTAATCGATGTGCCATTTATAATTACATCTGCGTATACTTGATATTCAGAGCTTTCCCTCTCTCTCTCTATCACCTGGCAGCTGCTGCATATTAATCAGTTTTCCACTCATCCAAAGGGGGAGGAAAATTGCATTTGTTTGCTTAGTTTTAAGTAGCTGCATTAATGGCTAGCGCAACCGCAGGACCTTTGCAGGAGCTGCTGCTGGAAAAATCATCAGCAAGGGACCGAGCCACTGCAAGGGAAAGCGATTAAAATTCAGCACAACAATTTACTCAATTTATGGGGCAACATAACTTGGGTTAACTCCGGCTGGTAACTGGTAACTGCTGGGACTCAATAAAAGTTGGAAGAGAGGGAATCTCAGTATGGATGGTCGGGGGGGCGGATGGTTGTTATAAAACCCAAAATGATTCTATTAAAACGAGATTTTGTGCCATTCAAGCGCAAATCAATCTGCTTTCTCTTGTTCCCTCTCTCTCCCTCTGTCTTTGAATAACATAAATTATTTGGAAAGCCCACCTTGTTGAAGACAACAATAAAATATTCATTGCTTGTTTATTGAATGTAATTTAACAACACTTAACCCGAGCCGCCGGCCAATCACAGTAAAAAAAGGCCGGCGAACGAGCAAGTCCAGTGGAGCCATCAAAGGGATCTATTACGTGGTATTTAATCAGATTTTTTACGACCGACCAACAATAAAAATGTAAATAGACACGAAAGGATTGGCCTCGCTGGCTCTAGAGGAGAAAGGTCGAGGTCGAGGACGAGGACGAGGACGAGGACGAGGACGAGCCGGACAGGACTCCTTCCTGGCACTAAAGTTTTCTGCTACGTTTAACGTTTGCCGCCGCCGCCAATGTTTTGCTGTTTTCTCTGGACCCTTAAGCGTTGCCAGTTGGCTGGGACAGTGGCTGGTCCCAACTTTGGGCCATTTTATGGCCATATGCCAACGGTTTTTGGGGTCCATAAAAAAAATATGGTTTTATGCGAGCCAAGGGGATGTGCGAGGGGGGGGGTTAAGTGAAAATGTCCATCGATAAACCCAATCAGTCAGTCAGCAAATTTACCAGTTCAATTATGTTCAAACATTTGATAAGCGAAAATATTTGCAATATCCTTGTGCCTGTGTAATTCATTTCGGCAGCCAAGTGAAACTTTTATTAGCTTGTTCCTTACTTGAAGCCTGTCAGTTTTTGCAAGTGAAATCCACCCACCTGCCGTCCTTACCTTGTCGTCCTTCCTTCCGTCCGTCCACCCACGTCATATTGCATGGAATAATTAATTAATTTTTCGGAGAAACAAACAGCTGAGCGTATATTTGAGTGGCGCACAAAATTTTGCAATTACTGTAATTGTATTTGTTGAGCAGCTCACAAATTATTTGATGGCCAGAAAAGGTTTTTCTTTTTATTTTTGCGCTTTAAGTTCTTTGCAGGATTTAATTAAATTTATAGAAAACTAGGAGAGAGTTGGGAAAGAGGGAAATTATTTAATTAATATAGATTCACATCAAAAACAGAAGGAACATATTAATTCAGCTAAAAAAAAAAAAATGGAATGGAATACAGAAACAATGGTTTTATAATATTTATAAATATTTTTTAATATAAAAACATATTTATTTATATTAAAATTAAAGTCTTGGGGTGTTTTTCTGCATCGGAATCTAAATTTAATGATTTATTCTGTAGGCAAAGAGGATGCATTAAGTGATGGATTGAAATTACGAATTATGATAATTATTTTATTTAAAAAAACCCCAGATTCAATTAATAAAATATTTATTAATTTATTTACATTACAATCGTATAGAAAATATAATTAAAAAAGTTATGTGCAGGGCAAAACGAGTTAATAATGATTTTAGAAACATCTTAGCTTGGATAACTAATTAATAAATACTTTTGGGTATTACAAAAATGTTTAAAAAAAATGTATTAGTACGAAAATACATTTATTTAGTTTAAAACCAAGAGCTTTGGGTTATTTTCCACACCGAAAACATAATTAAAAAATATATCCCATAAGCAAAACGAATCCAAGGACCACAAATCCTTGGACATCTTTTAGATTTCCTTCCACCACAAATCCTCGATTGACTTTGCAATTTCCCATTTTCCGGCATACAGGCAAAACATTAAGAGGACCCCGGCACAAGGACAATCTGAATGCTGTTGCCTTTTTAAGGCCACATTCTTTGTCGCCATTGTCTCTGTGGGAAATCCATAAATATCACTGTAGCAGTTTACCTTTACCTTTACATTTCCCTTGTCCATGTCCTGTGTTTTCACTTTGATTGTTACGCGTTGCCAACACCATTCGGCGCTTTTCCTTTTTCCCGCAACATGCAGGCAAATTGGATTTTCATGCATACTTGGCCACACGCGCGCCCCCATAGCCCCTTCCCCCGAATAAAAGAAAAGCCCGGCCACGGGAAAATCTATCGCGGCAACGATTGGGGATTGGAAAATTGTGATGAGAAGGAGAATGGGTATTTTTCTGGGGGTTCTTAAGCAAGTACATAATAATAATAATAATTTGTTTAGGCATTTCAAAATATTTTTAAATATTTTTTAAACTTATCTTTCGGCTAGCTTAGTTAGAGAGATTTTTGATTTATAATATTCTTTGAATTTAATTTGAGAATTAATGTTTAATCATTAAAAAAAAATTTAAAAATTAGTAAGTCGATTTGAATTTATTTTTCAATTGAAAAAATATATGAATTTATTATTTTTTATGTTTCAAAATAAAGCCAAATGAACAGAACTGTTGCCAAGTCGAAGTTGTCGTCGTCGCACAATTTGAAAACTCTTCTCGCCTTCTGCTAAACGTTGTTATCTGTCTCATTCCTGGTCCTATGTCCTTTCTTCTGTGTCTATTTCCCCTCTCCACTGTTCACCCCC
>VNJN01004584.1:0-78971 GCA_008042485.1 Drosophila mayri | reverse complement strand
TTTCCCCCCCCCCCCCCCACTCTCCTTTCCTTTGTCCTTGTCCTTGGTGGCATTGTCCTTTTTCGTTTTACCGCCTTGGCTTGTGTTTTATATCCTCGTTCTGTGCTCGTTTGTGCGTTCGATTCGCTGTTGGCATAAATTTATTATAAAATAATTTGCATAATTCGTTATTACTCAGCATAAACAAAGTGAAATTAAGACGATTTCTTTTCAAGCCCCCCCTCTTCCGTAGCTTCTACGCTCCACTTGACTCCATTTCAAATCCAGGCCAGGATTCAGGACCCCCACTCTCTATCTTTCTGCGTGCTGCGTGTCTATTTTGTCAATGTCATTTGTTTAGTCAAAGGCTCAACCGAAGGCTCCGGCTCAGGACATTTTCCGCATTTTCCAGGACACCTTTTCTGAGGTCGCAGCTGCTCGAATTTCCAAATCCCAGGCCAGGCAAGCAAAAAAAAAAGAAGAGAAAAGAGAAAAGACCTGGGCTTAATATTTATGATTATTGTAAATCTATTTGCATGATTTCGACAAAGGCAACCCACCATGGGGAGTGCGTTACCTACGCACAGTGGGCCTCATGGGGGGCTTAGGGGAATGTGTTGAGGGTTAAAGGGGGTTTTATAAGCTTTAGAAATATAGGAAAAAAAACTCTGCAACAAGAGCAACAGGTTTTTTTTATATAATTTATTATTTAAAATAGAAAAACGTTTAAAAAGATTGCTTAAAGGGAATTTTTCGAGCTGAAATTACATGGTGAAGGCTGCTTTTCAAGTGATTTTTCCTCGCCGTGATGCACTTGCTGTGGGCGTTTGATTTACCGATGAAACTTTCTTGGCTTTTGCTCACTTTGCTGCTCACTGGACTGACCAGCACCGGAAACTTGACCCAACCAGGCGCCATTTTGCATCACACACATACATATATCCTTGCATATACAACTCTGTATATGTGTGGCAGTATGCAGGGGGACACCCATGTATGTAGGTGGAATACATTTTGTAGCTTTTGAATGCTAACTGAGTTTACTTTTCAATTTGATTTGGTTGTCTAAGCAAATAACGTGAGCCAGCTCGCAAGTATAAACAAATGGATGTACTTATAGAGGGTCCTTCGAGTGTCTGTGTGTGTGTGTGTGTGTGTGAAGGAGATGGATAGCCCAGGAAAATATACTATATATATATGCTGTAAGAGAGAGAGGGAGAGAGCGCAGGGATAGATGATACTTTAGATTTTGATGGCCTGCTGTCTGAGTGGCAGAGAGCGAGCGTCCTGCGTTTGGTCCAATCTCCATACAAAGGCACTATTTATTATGCCAGTAAGTAAATATTATTCACGTTAACTTCTACAAATAGTTGCCACACTCAGACACACACTCTGGCAGGGGCTAAGGCTACACAGGGGAAAAATATACTTTCAGGGAAAATATATTGTTGAAGAATTTCTAGAGGGTTCTAGAAGGTTCTGTTCATTTCTGTATATTTTTAAAACAATTTTCTTTGGCTTCTAAATATTTATAAAATTTAAATTTAAAAGGCTCCAAATTCTCCCACTGTTTTGGCCCAGTGTAACTCGTTGTAACTTTGGTCTTGTTGATGCTGGGCCGAATCTTGTTGTTCTTCCTGTTCGCTCCTTCCTGCACAACACACACACACACACACACAGCACACACACCCTCTGCTTACACATACTCTCTTATTTATTGCCCTTGCTGCTTACCTTTTGTTGGAGGAGCAAAAAGCAGGCAAGGAGACAGCAAAGGGAATACCATTTCAAGTTCTTTTCAAGTTGCTTTAAGGCAACCTTTTTTTCCAGTTTTCAGTTTTATTTTCCTGATTTTTTTCTATATAAAAGAGAGAGAGAGAGAGGGGAAGGAAACAACATACTTCAATAAATTATCCAAAAACTCGCTTCATGTGATCCATCATTAAATGGAATGTGTAGCCATAACAGTTCGATAAGTCGATAAGTTGGGCCACCAACTTTCAGCTCTTGAAATTGAATTTATCGGCCAGTAAACCTTATAATTGGCTTAACAAATAATAAGGTTTTCCCTTTGATTTATTATTCCGTTTAAATTATAAATACATAATTATGCCGAGCAGTGTAAATATTTACTTTCCGGACTTCTCTCTTTTTTTTTTTTGGTCAAGTTGATTTTCCGACTTGGCCTCTTCGTGGAATTCATAAAGCAAATATGCTAACAAAAAAAAAAGCAAAAAATGTTCAAACAAAAAGTTCGAAATTCATGGCAGCGAGTGTCCTGCGGTGGCTAGTTTAATGGCCAAAAAAGCAAACGTTAAAGCGGCTAATAAAATTGCGCTCATTAAAGCAAAGCCAAACCTGCCTCTTGGCCAAAAAGAACGTAATAAAGGTTAAAAGGAGAAAACTGAGGCCCAAATCAGAGGCCAACGTCCCATCAGCCGAGGACTCGTAGCCGTCGGCAGGTCAACAGAAAGGAAGAAAGGCGGTTCAGGATATGGAGAGGATATGCACAGGGATATATAAAGAGAAAGAGCTGGGCAAAAGTAAAAAATAACGAAGAGACTCTGCCTGGCTGGCTGGCTGGAGCGAAATCAAAGACAAGTGCACACCGCAGTCGGGCCACAAAAGAAGAATCAGGAATCAAGAGTTCAAAAGTGGATACAATGTGCCACAGCATATGTGTGTGTGTGTGCTTGTACATTGCAAAAAAATCACACTAACTTGATTGTTAGTCAAAATAATTAAAGAATCAACAAAGTCAAAGGAAATACATTTTTATTTTGGGCAGTAAATTAATAAAATCATTATTTACCTTTGAAATAAAACAAAGAATTAATGTTTTTCCAATAAGCAGAGCCGCACTTTCGCCGCCAGTGTGACCAAGTCAACAAATGCAGCAAAATCAAGCGAAAGACATTTTTATTCAGTGCAAAACGATGAGGCGGATGAGCCAAGTGAATGTCCTTGCTGCCTGCACATGTTGCCCCATGAATACGAATTGCATTTTCCGTGGCGGCCTCCGTGATAGTGGTGGTGGTGGTGGTGTCCCGTAGGCCTCCGAGTTGCACATTGCCAGAAAGTCAAGTTGAAAGACGAAACCCCGGCCCCGCTTTTGGGGGTCAACTGTTGGTCAGCCGGGCACACCACACACACGCCACACCGCACACACACACACACACACACACCGCACACCACTCGACGGTGGGGCCAAGAACAAGATTATTTAACCAACGGCAACATGGACATGGGGAAAAGCCAAGAGGAAAAGCCTTTCCCAGGCAGCCAGCCAGGCAGAGAGATTCGGAAAACAGGGGGCCCGGGAAAGTGTAGGCAAACAAGCGAAAGAAAGCCAAAGAAAATGTTAATGGCTCTTGGGCTAAGGACACCGAGAAAAAAAAATCATGAAAATCAAGGATTAAAAATTATTAAGGCAGGAATTTAAAGGGAAAAATATTAATAGAAAATTTTGAGGTAAAAAGAAATATAATTTATATTTTTAGGATTTTTTCTTTTCTCTCTCTGCATTTCTTTTTTGTATTTGCTTTTGCCTGCTGCAGGCAAAGTTTTAATAAAGACAAGGACAAAAGCGTTGAACAATTTTAGGCGCAAAACAGAAACAAAAGCAAACATTTCATGCTCAAAATAAAAATGAAAGCAACCGAGACCGAGATACACAAATATGCCAACAAATATGGCAACAAATATGAGCTGAATTTTCAAGTGGAAAGTGTAAGTTTTTCGTTTTTTATTTTTTTGTTTTTTGGTTACAAAGTCAAGTCAAAAGCAGGCGAAGGGAGGCCTAATGAGGGCAGTCAAGCGTGGTTTACATGAGCTAATTTAGCGCATTTATATAGCTCGGATATATAACTTTATATAAATTTTATATGTATTTTTAGGCATTGAAATACTGCCTGAAATTTAAAGCCATAATTAAAGTTTAAAAAAAATCTGCTTTTATTAAAGAGCTAAAAGATTGCCCAGTACTACCACTCCTTATTTAGCCTTAAAAAAATTATATTATTATATCTTGAAAGATATTTTTTGAGCTTCAATCTTTCAAGATTTTTGAAGATTTTCCCAGACCTTCCCCTACCAGATTTCCCATTTTCTAATCGCCCATTTTCACAAACTCAATTGGTTCTTGGCGCGTTTCCCTTTTTGTTTGTGTTTTTTTTTTCCTGGGTTTTTATCCAAAGATTAGGAGAAGCCTTTCAAATTATTCAAATGGATTCCGAACAATGTGCGGTTGCCAGGACGCCGCCATCACCATCTCCCTATCGGTGTCGGTGTCCTTTTTCGGTGACAAATTCACTGAAACATTTATGGGCCAGGTCAATACGAAATTGCCGCTCAAGGTGGCAGCTGCTGTGACAGCGGCAACGCGTCAAGTAATGCATCAACTCATTTATAAATCATATCCTGCCAACCTGGCTCCCTGCCACCCACACACACACCCACACAAACCTCTATCGAGGGTCAATTTATATCCCAGGATCAAGTTTCGGGTTAAGAGAGACGTGGGTGGGGGGAAGAGGAGGAGGAAACACGCGCGAATGAATTTTCTGCTGGCATATGAAATTTTTACGCCAACTCTCACACAGACACACAGGCACTGAGAAAAAATATTTACAATATATTAAAATAATAATCTTAATTTTAGAAAATTAAAAAAAGGCAAAAACAATTAAATTTGACAGTAAATCCTTAAAGAAACATACATTTGTTCCTAGAAAATAGAAAATAATTCTAAATCTCGGTAAAAGATACAAAATACTAAAGTACCTGCCATCAGATACAAAATACTAAAATACTAGCCTTGATATACAAATTGGATCGTATTTAGAATTTGCTTGGAAGTGACATCGGCGTTTACCCTCTCTCGCTCTCCAACGCGCTCTCTTCTTCAAGCCTCTTTCGCTGCCTTCCAATTTCGCTCCCATTATGGGTCACAAAGCCGGACAAGACGGACGTAAAGTAAAGTAAAAAATGTTTTCGCGCATAAAGATCGGTAAAACAAGGCGGAAAAACCCGGAAAACTTGCATCGGGAAAACTGTAGCTAGTGCCAAAGTGTTACTGAAGTGAAATGAAAAGTGTAAAGTGTGAAAATGAATCAGGAACAATGCCTAAAACAGCCCAACAGAACAGTTGCCGGGCCGCCTGGTTTTTTTCTCGTACTTGGCCAAGTACAGTTCGTTTTTTTTTCGGTTGGTTCATTTTGTTTTCGGCAATTCTTTTAATTCGCCTTTGGGATCGATCTACAGCAACAACAACGAATATAAACAAGTGAGTTGGATAAAATTAGTTTCGTTCTTTTTTATGCTCATTTCTTGCATATTTTCACGCGCACCTTTTCTTCGTTTGCCCTTTAATAGTTTTTTCGTTAAAAGTGCCGTTATTTGGCTTTGCTTATGGAACCTAAGTGCGAGAGAGCCGCTATTAGGCTTTGCTTATGGAACCTAAGTGTGAGAGAGCCATTCAAAGAGAATACGATCCTCTTCTTTCTATTGCCTCTCTTTGCTTTTGTCTTTTGGAAAGCTGCTGTCTTTGCTTAATTTTTAGTGAATTGGTTTTGCCTTTGTTTTTGTCCTGGTCAATGGAACTTAAGAGTGGGCGAGTCTTAAAGAGAATACAATCCACTTTTGTGTTTGGAAAGCTGTTTGTTTTTATTTTGTTTTCTTCTTTTGTTTTTATTAAGCTTTGAACCTCCTGGAATATTTTCCAGTGTATAGCCTGCCTACGTCAGCACACTGACCAGCAGCAACTTACTATAAATGTTCTTTGGGAGTGAGTGTGGTAGGGAGCGGGAGGGGGCATCTGGCCCAGTTAGTCACTGAAAGTCAAAGTCAAAGGCAAAAGTACAAAGGACAAGGATTCCTGCTGGCCCACGCAGGATAAACATGGCCAAAAGCTGCTACTGCTGCTGCCTTGTGCCTAATTGTTATGGGCCGAATGTCTCTCTCTTTTGGCCTAGGCCGAAATTCCAGGCGCGTTCTCGCACGGCCAAAGACAAAAAAAAGAAATAATAAAGGAGAAAAGGTTTTGAATAAAATGAGCGAAATTAAAACGGAAATTAAGCGCAAAATGAGCAACAAAAATAAAAGAGGAGCAAAAAAAAAATAGCGGAAAAAGGAATTAAGGGAGAAAGGAATGAGCAAAGAGGAGAAAGGAGAGGGGAGAAAGGAAAAAGGAGAAAGAAGAGGGGAGAAAGCGAAAATGAGGCCAAAGCCAGAAGCTAACCCAAAAATGAGTCTCAATGAAGTTGTTGGGCACCCAAAAAAAAAAAAATCATCTGAATAATAAATAATATATATTATATATATATAGAATATATTTTTAATGATTCTATAAATATATATATATATATATATATATAATTTAAATAAAAATTCCTAAATTAAATTCTTTGAAGCTTAAATTTATTTCTAAACTATTTCTAAAAAAACCTCAAAAATCTACCCAAAAATCTTACAAATTTTCTCAAATTTCTTTAAAATTTCTATTCATTTTTTATTAGACATTTTCACAAACCCCTATCCTGTGGGCCAGTGTAAAAACACACACAAAATGCGAGCGGCAAAAACCGGCGAAGCAAATTAAAATGGCAAATGCTTTTCGGGCGCGGCGAGAGGTGGGTGGGCAGGGGGAACCGCAAGTGTCTGCGGGTAACGAAAGAAAAGGCTGGGAAAGCCAAGGAAAGGAAAGTTTTCCTCCTTCATTTTCGCTGTGAGTTTTCCTTCCGCTTGTTGCTGCTTAACCCCATGGAAATCGGGGCAAAAGTTGCGCCAAGGTGAGCCAGGCGACAGGCGAATCGCTTTTGGCAACTAATTCAAGAGCGTGTTAAGGACGACCGAGGTCCTCATTAATATGCAAGGGGCGTGGCCTCTTGGCCGGTTGACAAAGGCTAAGGCCAAGCTGGGAAAAGGTGCGAAAATGCGTATGGGAAAAAATCCTTAAATATATATGTACATACATATATCTCGGTAGAAAATTAAAAACAAATTTCCCACAAGATCCGGCCACAAATGATGCTAATAGCGCTGCCTCAAAATGCACTGTAAAAATGCCCACAAAGAGTTTCACTGAGATGGTTTCATCCTCTTCCCTTTTTTCCAGTTTTTTCATTTTTCTTTTTTTTTTTAAACAATTTGCGCTAATTTGCTGAGCTCTAGGGAAACGGAAGAGAGCGAGTTAATGCGCTGCTGACAAAGCAAAGCCGTTTAATGCGCCTGAAAGTATTCTGGAAAAGTGCGTAAATGACATCTATAAAAGCCAGGGGAGGGGTAGGAGGTAGAGGGTATTTTAAGGTGATTCCTAATCGGTTTAAAGAGTTATTCAAATGGGAATTATAATTAGGATGCAGGAATAAAGGTGAAAGGAATTTTTAAAAATTTTTAAAGGGTCTGAAATGAGTCAGAAAAATTATTTAAAATTATTATTAAATTAATTCCTAAACAGAAGTGCCTTGGAAATAGTTTTATATTTCAAATATATATTTTGTATACAGTTATGGAAGTAGAAAATATAATTTAAATGTAATAATATTTTTTTAAGTGTGTTTAAGAATTCAGAGAAATATTATAACTCTTGATTTTACCAAAGGAATTCAGGGAAGAACTTAAAAAAATAATGAGGGGTTTTGTAAGTAATTTTTATACGGGTTTAAGATATATTTTAATGGGAAATATTATAAAGATGCAAAAATAAAGGTTATAGAATTTTAACGATTTTTTAAAATGAGGCAGAAAAATGATTAAAGATGCGAAAAAAAATTTGTAAAGCAAAGAACCACAGAAATGGCTCTATATATTAAATTAATTTAAAAAAAAGGTTTTTAAATGAAAAGAAGCTGGAATTAAAATAATATTATTATTTAGAGTGTCTGCAAAACTTCATAAAAACTATTAAACACTTGAAGAAATATCAAGCTGAGAAAATATGTTCAGAATTAAACAATAAATGATTTAAATTAAATTAAAATTCATGAATGTGTGTCTTGGAGTGTCCCAAAAGTATATTTACATATGAATTGATTTAAATTGATATTTAAATGCCTCAAAATAATAATAATACCCATATTTTCCTTTTCTAAAACCCATAATTTCTCTTGTTAAGTACACTCTCAGCTAGATAATGCCAGTTTTCCTCATCTTTGGCTTCATAAAAACCCCGCCTAATTGCGGGTAAACTTGAAATGTCATCAATAAATGCCAAAATACATATTGTTTTCATAAACCAGAGACCAGAGAGAAGAGACATTTGGATTCAACAAGTTATTATCGCATTCCGCTTGAGTTTCTGTTCAATTATGACATCTCCTCATGACTGGCTTAATTGTGAGTTACAATAACATTGTCAAATATTTGCACTCCGAGACGGGCTCTTCGCTTATTGAATTGTGCAATTTAATTGCCAGGAAGAAGAAGTCGCAGTCGCAGTCGCAAATTCCTTTGACGTCATTCGGCCTAATGGAAAATGGAAAATGCAGGCAGGCAGTCAGGCTGGTTTCATTTCTCGCCAGCAAAATGTAATCCCCCAGCTCGGGATCCTTGTGAATAATTTAAATTCGATTTGAAAGCTAATTAGTGGAGTGTGTCAATCGTGAGGTGAACTTGATTAGATATGCAAGGCTCCTCTTTGGATAATTTGCTTTGAACAATGCCTTCGGATGGGTTGATTGGGTGTATATGTGTATAGTATGTGTGTGTCCTTGCTGTTTTCCCAGCTTTTCCGCCCGACTAGCCCCGCCCTCCTCCTCCTCGCACCCATTGACCTTTGTCTCCGCTCTTTATACAGATTTTTGTCAGTTGTCAGCGTTTCTCCGGCGACTGGGGACTAATGTGGCCTCTGCAAACTAATCAGAAAATGTGTTTGCCATTGTTGTTGCTGTGTGTCGAGGCTTGTTTCTTGTCATTTAGCATAACGACCACACACATACACACGCACACAAAAAACACTGGGGGAAAAATTAGGAGTTCTGTAGGTTCTAGGATAATTTGATGAGGCTGTAGGCTTAGGAGGTGGTTTTTAAACATTTAATAGTTCAATATGAAGCGTTATTTACTGCTTTTTTTATATTTTAAATTGATATCTTATTTATCTTATTATTTAAAATATATTTCTTATCTTAATTTATATCACTATTTATATTTTAAATCAATTCTTTTACAATATATGTATGTTTTTATTTGGCGCACTCTGCTAAAAGAAGATAAACTAAACTTTTAGTGAATTGAAATGGCTAATAAATAGGCTACAAAATATACAACAAATTCCCAATCTTTAGGACAGTTTTGTGGGATTAAAGTCGCTGTAAATTACATCTATAAATATATTAAACATTCATAATACATTAAAGGAGTTCTGTGAAACTTGCACTTAAACTTCGAGTAAGAAATTTTATACAGTTTTGTGATGTTTTTAGATGGCTACAAATTCGAAATCTTTTAATATGTTCTTTAAGTTCAAAACTGCTTTAAAAAAAGATTAAAAATATCCTCTAAATTGTAAATTTTTAAAAAAGGTTTTATGATTTTTAAATTGCTTTTAAATGCCCATAAAAGTATGCTACAAATTAAGAATTTTTTCTGAAGTTAAGTGATTTTTGAGTTGTTTTCGAACCTACTCAATTTCTATACCCCTTTTTCTCTCTCTGTCTGGGACAGTGACAAGTTTTGTGTGCATATGTAATTTAGTTTTGTTATTGTTGCCCTTCGCCTGGCTCCTCCTTCATTCTCCTCCTCGTTCCTCGTTCGTTTTCGTTTTCATTTCGTTTCTTCATTCTTTTTCAATTCAATTCCATTTGCCAGCTCTGCCCCCGTCTGGCAAAATATTGACTGACATTGATTATACTACACTCAATGGGGGGAATCACACACACAAAAAAAAAAAAAAAAAAGGAAAAGGAAAAGGGAGAAAAAACTCACCCAAAATGTCGTCGACATGGAGCTTATAGCCCCAAGATGCTTGCAGACACAGTTTTTCTATTATGCTTCTGTTATGGCATTTGCTCTGCCCCGTCCCCATTCCCCTTCCCCTCCTCTTGGGATGCCCGGTTAAGTTTAACAGTCAAGGACTTTGTTGTTGAAATGTTGATTTTTGTTGATTTGGCTTAGTGGCTGCCACTCACATCACATCACATCACATCACATATAGCATCGTCCCAGTTCCCAGTTCCACGCCTCGGCTCACGTCACATCTCCCCTACACACACGCACAAAGGACGAGCACAATCACAGGACAAAGAACAAGGCACCACCAGGCATCGATTACTTCACTGGACACCACCACAGAGATCCTCACAGGAATCAGAGCTGTCCTAATGTATAGCCAAAAATTTGGTTTGTAATTTAAGAAACTAAATTTGATTTTGAGCTGAATTTGGGTTTAGTTTTTGACACCCTTCTGAGCCTTAGTTAGCTTTTTATTTAAGGAAAATTCAGGTTAGCAATAGAAAGGCCTGAGAAAGTCCTGGGAAAAAGGCTCATCTGTTCTCTTATACATGAAATACATAAAGAATATCTTTTGAAACTCAAAATCACCTGGAAATTTATCTAGAAAAATTCTTAAACAATTTAAAAATAGATATATATTTAATATATAATTTTTAGAACATTTTTTTACCCCTAAAACTATAACAAAAATATTTTAAGAGCCACCTTTCTCTCTCTTCTGCTGGCGTTGAAATGTTCTGAAGGCAACTAAACTGCTGATGAAATGGATTGTCATGTGCGTTTCAATTTCCGCCAATGACATTCCACACACACACACACTACACACTTCTACATCGAAATCTATGTGTGTGTGTGTGTGTTTTTGTGAAAAGTTTGCACAAAGTTTTCGCATGTTTTGTGTGCGGCCATTAAGTGCCATTCCAGGGGCGCTAGAGCGGTGTCAGTGCCAGTGTGTGTCTGTCTGCCTCTGTGTGTGTGTGTTGGGGGGAGGAGGGGGCGTGGCCTAAGGCCTTTGTGTCCAGTATTCAGTGTCCAGTATCTGTGTTTGTGCCTCGCTAATGAAAAGGATAATCAACGGGTGGCCCGCAACGATTCTGCCCCCGAAAATGATTGAATACAAATTTGAGTGGAGATCTGTTTGAGGCAACACTGATTGATGGACATGAAATTTCAGAGGCGTGGGGTTGGGTGTGCTAATAAGGGGAGGCGGGGGTGAGTGGGACAGAGCGGGGAAAACATAATTTTCCTCTAACCACAAAGCTACAAAATATGGGAAATGCAAATGCAACCAATTGGGAAATTGTGTTGAGTTGGTTTCCAACATTTGACATGCAATAAATACTCTCTTTTATTCCCTTTAATAAATATTTTTAAAGTTAAATTCAGATTTTTCAATTATTTCTCCTTAAAAGAAATATAACAAATTTTCAATATTTAAAAACTCATTAAAAGCGGCAAGGAAAATATGTATTAATAACATTTACCAGCTAGCGAATCTATTAATAATACAATTTTCCCTCCTAATACTTTCCACCTTACATTTTCCCCCTCAGACTTTTTCCTCACCTTTTTCCCTCCCTCTCTTTCCCCCCACTCTTTTCCCTTCACATTTTCCCAGAGTTTTCCCCAGCTTCGCATAGATCTAAAGGCGTTTTTGAGCCTTCAATTTGCATCGCTTAAAGGAATTTGGCGGAGTAAGTCCTTGCATAAGCTCAGGACTACTCGGATTACAAAGATTACACATAGGGAAAAAAGGCCAACAATAAATTGAATTAAATTTCATAAAATCCAAGAATTTATGTAGAATTTAAAGCATTTGAAATAACCTTCTCTCTGTGTAAGATTCATCTGCATTTCGAGGGCAGAAGAGGGAGACAGACCACCGACAAAACTTTTGGTGTACTTTTGCACTTGAAATGACCGGAGGAGCTGGCAATGATCCTGATGATGATGAGTATAACAATAATAACGATGATTATTATTGGAAGAGGGAGCCGGGACCAGGATTGGGGCGACCATTAGACAACTTGCTGCGATGTTTAACTATTTTGTTTATGAAAATTACACGTTGTCAGAGAGGGAGAGACAGCGAGAGAGAGTGGATTTCAAAGTGGCTTCCACTTGCACTGCAACTCGAGGAAGTTCGCTTTTCACTTCCGCTGCGAATTGCGGGAAATCGGGGGGAGGGAAATGGCTCCTCTAGACTAACGCCAGTTACAGTTTCCACAAAAGAAAATCAAGGGGAAGGAGTGGTGATAGAAAAGCAAGTCGGCAAGTATAAGGGCGAAGACAGCGAAATGAAAGCAAAAACGGAACCCGCAGGATTCCGATATTGGCAACTTTTACAAAAGAAAAATCCGATAAAAAATCAAAAAAAAAAAGGGCAAGCAGACACAACACCCCACATTTTCTGGCCGTGTACATACCGCTACACCGCTACAGAATCGCGCAAAAGTAAAGTTTTTGCTTTGCAAACAACAACCAATAAAACTTTAAGCAATCTTCCACGGCTTCAGTGGGTTAAGGTAGGTGGGGGCGGAGGGGGCGGAGGGGTTACCTACTGCCGCTGGCCTAACTTTTGGCGCAAATGCCTTGCATACGGTTCGCTTCTGCAGGGTTTTTTTACACTGAGAAAAATTGGTAGTCTAATTATTGATATATAAAACAAATATAATTAATTTTCTAGGCATTAAACACCTAAAAACATTTTTCAAAACAATTATTTCTCTCATAGAAAAAAATTGATAATTTATTTTTAATCAGTTTTAGTTTTTTTTTCACTGTTTTTAAGTCTAGTTTTTTTTTTGTCTGTCTGCTTTCTGTTCGCGGCTTCCTCTGCTCCATTTTGCTTTCATTTCCTTGGCTTTTTTCGTTGTTTTTAATTTATTTTCACTGCAGTTTTCAATTCGGTGCGCTTTTCTTTTTTTGTTTTTTAAGGTAAAAAAGAGTGTGTGATAGAGGAAGTTGTACTAGCGTCGTTTTCCTGTTTCCGCTTTGGCTCTCTCTTTTTTTTATATATATATATATTTTTTTTTTAATTTTTTATAGGCAGGAAAAATCTGCATGTATTTTTGCTCTTAACTTAAATTTTATTCGCAAGTTCTTGTTGCAAAGCGCTTCCCTTCTCTGTACACACACGAACATCAGCGATAATCTTTGAGCAGCACAGTGCACTCCATTGCTGTAAAGCGGCTTTGTGCCAATAATCTTCGTTTAATTGGTAAGTGCACTTAATTGGCTTGAAATTATATGGTAACTTAACCTCTGGCCAGTGCGGCTACAGTTTTGTGGTGAATTATTTCATACTTTGGCTCCTGATGGATGCTTAAGAAGTTGAATTATATTTATTTTAAGTTCAATATACAGTTTTATATTTATACATATTCTTTGCTTTGAAAACTTACGAAAAACATTAAGTTTAGGCCCTAAAAAATCCAATTCATAACCCAAATGGCTTCTAGTTTTTATATCTCTTCGATTTTCTAATTTATTTTATATATTTTCCAAGGCATGTAAGCCTCGGACAACTACCTGAACCTAAAAGCCTGTGTCTGGGCCCAGGAAAATTGCCTCCGATGGCATGGAAAACGAAAACGCATTATGCTCGTAAAAAAAAATAGGAAAAAAGAGAAGAAAAGCTCATACAGAAAGGATAAAGTTTTTGAGCCTGCAACTCCTTTTTGGTGCCGCCTTTATTCCGGTTTATTTTATTTCATTTGAAGTCCCCGGCAATGGCACTGGCTGGCACTACTCTATGTTTTTATTTTTTATTTTTTATTTTTATTGGCCGGCAAAGTTTCTGGGAGAGTGGCACTCGAACAACGCGCTAACACAAACACCAACGCACACCCCATATGCAGTTGTCATAAAGGAAAAGTTGTATTACATTTATGACACTTTTGAATATATATTTTCGTACATATTTTCTTCCTTTTTTTTCTGGCTGAAGGAGGAGCAGGAGTGTTGGCATATTTCTGTTGCCCCGCACTTCCTGTCTTGCCCTCAGCACGTTCGCTGTTTTATTTAACTCGCCATTACGTTTTTACAACCCTTTACGTTTACTTTTGCCCCCGCATTTTCCCCAGCCCCCTCTTAGCCAGGCTTTCCCGCCTTTCTTTGTTGCCGTTTTTCTTTTCTTTTCGTTTTTTGTGTTGACAAAGCGGCAAAGGCAAACAACGCGATAAACTTGGTTGGTGGCGGAGGGGAGAGAAAATGCGATGGTGGCAGGGGGGAAAATTCAACCATCGAGTGGGCGGGAAAGTGGAAAACATTTTAGTTGGCGACATTCCATCAAAAATGGGCAAATGAGTCAATCTCCCAGCCGGAATGTCGGAGCACGCACTTAATCAAAGTATATATATTTTTTTTTTTTTGCCTTTCACAAAAGGGTAGCAACACGGGGCTTATTTTCAGGGTAGATTCATCGATGAAATCGAAAACAATTGAAATCACTGGGGTGTTTATGGATATATGGAAATATTAATTAATCTTAATAAAGAATTTTTGAAGACTTGTATCGAAATATTTACCAATTGTAATTACATTTTTTAAATATATTAATAACTTATGAAATACATAAATAATTTTTTTTTAAATTAATTTGCCAATATTTCTTTTGAAAGATAAAATAAACACCACTTTCGAAGAAATCTTTTTTACTTTTGTTTAATTTTTTTTCTTTTATATTTAATATATAAATTTGTTAAATGTAACTCATTTTTCCGTGTGTCTCTTACGTTAAATAAAAAAAAAATATATGTATATAATAAAAATCAGGACAAGAAAAGGAGAGCAATTCTCCAGTGTCGCCGCTGAATAAATAAGCCAAACGCATGTATGTACATATGTGCGCCTCGGTTCCAGCGTGTAAATACAAATAAATACAAATAAATAAATAAATAAATAAACAAACAAACAAACAAGAAATAAATAAATGGGGGAACTCAAAAAGAAAGGAAAAAAAGTCTACGAATCTGGGTTGAATATGGCTAGAAATGTGTCAAGCTTCTACTTGAATTAAGCCGCAAACCAAACGAATAATATTTATAATATATTACATTTATATACTATATTTAATATGGAATAAAACAGCCATGTTAATTGTCCTGTTAATTGATCCGTTTATGCTTTATTTAACTAAACTGTAAAGCCTCTTTTTAATAAAAAGTGCATTCTTTCGGGTTACTTGAATTAATCATTATAAATAATATTGAAATATATATTAAAAATATTTCCAGCTACTTATCTACTTGACTATTAAATTGCATAAATAATTTAAGAATTAATTACAAAATGAAAGCAAGCAAATAATCATAAAATAATCTAATTAAAAGTCTGCATAAAACGGAAATGACTCATTCATTCGCTTATAAAAAAATGTATATAAATGAGGGTAAATCTGTGGGAAAACGAGGCTTGAAAAGGAAAAGGAAAATATATCACAGACATGTGTTTGTGTGTGTGTTTGTGGGTGATAACGAGACTCCTCTCACCTACACACACACACAGATCCTGCGCTGTCCTTGGGCCTTGGCCCATTCATCCTTCGTTACATTCGCGCAATTTATTTAACTTGATTTGCTGCAATTTATTTCAAGTGTTGTCGTTTATTTAAACACTTGCCAAACACATACACACGCTTTATGGCGGCACGTGGTAAATGCACCGCAAGAAAAATTCCCCTGAAAGCGGGAATGCACATTGCGGCAATTAACCCTTTGATGTGATAATAAATTGCATGTCCTCCTGACATTGCCACATCTTGTTTTCCCCCCCTCTCTCTCTCTCTCTTTTATTTTTTATTTTCCCTCAGACTTTTGAGCCTTCTCCCGCCTCCTTTGAGTTTTCCCAGGCGCCCTTTTCCCTGCCTTCACTCCTTCTGCTTTAACAGTTTGTCTACCAATCATAAAATTATTCAAGCAAATTTTATTTGCACAAATGTACGCGACTTGTTTGCCTTCGGCTTTTGTGACCCATCTCAGTCCCAGTCTTCTCGGAAAAACTACCCCCCACTGTGGGGTTGTGGGTGGGGAAAATGCCACCCCAATGAGGACGTCTGGCTGACTATCTTGCGAGATCTCTTTCTAGTCAACTGGCAGAGGCAAGAACAAAAAGTGCGCACAGTGGAAAATGGCCAATTGGGAGTGATTTAATCTGTTGTGCCTGTTGTTTTTCTTATTTTTATTTTACTGTTTAATTTCACTTAGCCGTGGGGGAGTTTTACGTATTTAAAATTAATTTTAGTTTATTATTTTCACGCAAATTTCGAATAAAGATAGAAAGAGATGAGGTTAAGGTGTGACAAAGTATATTAAAAATATTCATTACATGGGAGCTTGACTTATTTAATTTGAATTTCTCACTAAAGATAAACCTAAAAAATAGTACATAAAATACTTTAAATATAGAGAAATATGAAGGTTATTTCATACTCTATATCACATTTATAAATATTTATATTTATTTCATTTTAATTACAACAAAAAAGAGTAAAGGCCATCGACATTTAACAAAAATATTATATTTTTCGAAGGGCTTGAATTTCTATTTTAAATCTAAGCTAAAAAATAATACACAAACAAAATAAAACATTAAAAAATATACAGGTTATCTTGTTATATATATAATAATACAAATATACATAAATTTAATTTTATAACCGATAACATAAGTTCTTTTAGAAGACTTGAATTTCTAACTTTAACAAAAGCTAAAAAATATAAATAAAAATATTTGAAATATTAACCAATATTAAGCTTCTCTTTCTCCTTCAAAATGTATATAAATTTCATCCTGTTATCCGGCATCGGAATATCAGATATCAGCTAATTTCCATACGCAAACAAAATCAGTTGGCTGTCAGTTGGTCCTCTCGTCTCGGTGCTAGTCCTGCTCCTGCTCCTGCTCCTGCTGTTGGCATTCCGCACCATTTCGCAGCCAATGTCCGCCTCCTAGAATCTCTCTATATATATTTATTCTATATCCTTGTAGATTCTCCTTTTTATGTGGGCGGGCTCTGTGTGCCGGCGAAACACTTTCAAGTGTTCATCATTTTCCGCTGCTAATGGCGCTCATTTATTTTATTGACAGCCGTTTCCGCATTGCCCTTGCCTAGTTTTTCCCCCTCTTCTAGACTAGCATTTTTTCCCCAGATCTTTCCTGGGGTTTTTCCCCATTATTTTCTCTGTGTGTGTGCGTCGTCCCTTTGCATTTTGGTAAAGTGTGCAAATTAGTTGATTTTTATGCGAGCATCGTTTGATCCTTGGCATCCCGCGCGAGAAATGATGCGCACTCGAGTTGTTTTTATTTTTATTATTTTTATTTCATTTCACTTTACTTTATTTAATTCTTTACCTGAAAGCAGAAGCTGGAAGCTGGAAAAAATCAATAAAATAGCCAGCGAAATGAAATGTAAAAGAAATGCCATAAAATAAATGCCAAGCAATTTGCATGCGGTGTTGGCCACGTTGCTTACTTGCGCTCACTGGGCCATAATTAATTTTGCTTAATTTCCCTTTTCTTCAGCCCACCCTTTCCCTTGCTACATACTTATATATTGTTCTTTTTTTTCTCTCTTTTCGATTTCCCAGAGAGTAATTGATAATATTGAATGCTGACTGGCTGGCTGGCAGGACATTGCCAAGTGAAATCCATTAGTGAGTATAAATTAATCCTTGTATAAATCATTAACAACGGGGTGGTGGGGGAAAAACAAGAATTAAAATGAAATCTGGGGCAGGGAGTCTCGGAAAATGCAGGTTATACACACACACACACACACACACACGTATATCCTGTATGCAGGTATCCCCCTCCCCCCTGTGTGTGCGTAAGTTTTAATTGAAGCTTTTACATTTGGCTTTGCGGCGATAATAATTAATAATTGAAGGCGTTATCGTTTGCCTCGCTGTCGAAATGCTGAAATGTGTTTATCTTTGTCATACACATGGGCTTTTCCCAGCGGCACTGGCGGGGGTAAAATGAGGTGGAAAATGTGGTGGGAAAGCCCCATCGAACAAGCCCATCTCCAAGCATTTTCTGGATCCGCAAAGTTGTGCGGCTGAACCGCAAGGCGGCCCAATCCTTCGGAACCGCAGGCAAATTGAATGCTCGCCTCCCATTACCATTTCCGTTTACAAGTCTGCCTCATCTCCAAAACACACGCACGCACACCCACACTTAACTTGTGGTTTTCCGGGGGGTTGGGGGGAGGCAAAGGACACCCTGCAATAAAAGACTAGAAATAACTGCTTAGCAGGTGAATACAAGGGGATTTCTATGATGTTAGAATGTGTAGAAAGCTGAAATAATAATTGTATTATTAAAAAAAAATATATTAAATTTAAATGAATAATAAATACAAATTTATTTAGTTGAGTTTCTTTCAAAAGAATATTTTTTACTTACGAGTAGGCTCAAAAGTTTGCTTAATTTTTTTTTTAGTGGAGTTTATTTCGATTTTACATTTGATTATGAATTATTTGCTGGCCTTTTTTATATTGTATATAATTATTATTAATTATAAAATAAAAAAAAATACTTTAAAGACTTTAAAAATTATATAAATAATGCCAGAGAAAAGTCTGCAAAATTTTACAACTTACAAAATCCTGCAAAAAGTAAATTAATTGTAAACATTTTCCTGACGCACTTTTCAATGCTTCTTAAAAAGCTTGATTTGTTAAATAAATGTTAAATATGTAATAAATATATATTTAACTTCTTTTAAAAATTCCCCATACCTTTTTAATAAAAGAGTATATTTATCCTCAAAGAAAAAAAAAGATAAAGGTATAAAGTCCTTTACTCAAAACAACTTTTGTACTGGCTTTTGTGTCTGATTCCAGGACTTTTCATGCTTTGCCTTGTAATATTATAATTTACGACTTTTTGACAAATTATCGGCACCGCTTGTCCAAATAAAAGGGCATAAATAAGGCAATAAGCGTAAATTTCAATAAATTAATCATTTTTTAGCAGCCATTGTTGCGGGGCTCCTTTAGGAAGGATTCTAAATTTCTGGATTTCAAATGCCGGATTTTCTGGGTGTGGCAGCAGGCAGGCAGGCAGACAGGCAGGCTGGCAACAAGCAACAGGCTGAAGTGGCAACGATTGCTCCGATTTTGGTTGTACATTTCCCCATCCACTCCCGCCCCTCCTCTGCTATAAATTCAAATATTTGCCGAAGGAGAGGGACGAGGGGCCAAAGCCATGTTGAGCCTTGTAGCAACAGCTGTTGTTGGAGCATGTCGGGGGCACTTAATGGCAATCGATGGGGGTGTGGGTTCTGCTGGGTTCTGCTGGGTTCCCTCTGCTGGGTTCTTCCAATTACTGGCCAGAAAACGCTGGCCAAATTTCATCAATTCATAATTCATTTCGGTCTGCAATTAAATTTCGCAGCTTGGTTTTTATTGGGGGCGAAAGAGAGGGAATCTTGGCCACAAATTGATGTGTCCTTATCAATTTCCGTTCCATTTGACATTAAGGAAATTGTCAGCAGCTTCCTCCCCCCTCTAATTATTTTCCATTTTATTACGCCCTGATTTTGATGGCCAGTGTTTGTTGTGCTGTGTTGTGTTGTGTAATCTCCAACTAATCTTTGACCGCAGCCCCAGCACATTTTTGGTTTGCTTTAGTTTCGGTTTGGTTTCTCATTTTCCATCTGTCGGTTGTGTGCTCTTTTTTTGTTTTGCTTGCATTTATTTTTCGGCTTTTTTCCAGGCGGTTTTCCTTGGGGTTTTCCCCGGGTGCTGTGCTGTTCTGTTCTGTTCTGTTCTCTGTTTTTTTTTTTCCTTTGTGAGCTTTTTTGGCAAGTGCAACCAAATTGAAAGCAAAGCCAAGTCATCAGGCCGGGGTGCTATGTAATTGCTGGCAGGAAAAGGATTGCCCAGGACCTCATTTCTTCTCGTGTGCGAAAAACTGCGCCATATATTATGTCAGAGGCGTCAGATAAGCGAAAGACACAGAGTCTCCCATGAAAATCGCTGGCGAATGTAAATGTAAATCTGTTGCAAAATTGGTTTCCTTCGCAAATGCGATTACAACTTGATGAGCCCGCAAAGGCAAAGTATGTACAGACATACCTATATACCATACCCATATATGTATATATATATATGTGTGTGTGTGTGTGTGTGGGGGAAAACCCATAGGGAAAAGCTCCCCCGTGAAAACTCTCAAACAGACTTGCGAGAATTACACACGATTTAAGGGCGGCAACTCTTCACTAAATAAGTTATTTAAATCCATCGTCCTGGCCTGCTCTCGGGAATTGTTCTTAACAAATGCCAATGCTTGGTCTAAGGATTTCCCTAAATAAGTTATTTCTAAAAGGTTTAAAGGGAGCAAGGATTGAATTTGTTTGGTTTGGGTATAAAGAAAAGGTGTAAATGAGATGTTAGAAGCCATTTAAATGGTGTTTAAAGTATTATATTTATAATACAAATAATAATATTAATAGTAATATTAATAATATTAAATATATGATAGGTTTTCCTTTTTCAATTTATATATTTATTTGAAATTCATTTGATAATTTCCTGGCCCGTATGTCCTTTTACAACCTGAGCCCTTTGGTGGTCTCCAAATTTCTTATTAGAAATAATTATCAATAATATTATAGCCATGGTTTCAAACTACTGAAACATATTCTAGGTTAACCTAGTTAATTGTACATTTAACCCAAAAAATCTCTCCCAAAACGTTCGCTCCGCCTAAGTTTCCTTTTTAAACTTACATCCCTTTGATGGGTCTCCTCAAGGATAATTTCTAATTAGAAACATACACACACTTGCTCGCAAATATTTAACGAAATTATTAATGTACACAGAGGCAAGCTCCAAGGGCTTTCATTACTCATTTTAGCCCCCGAAAAGTGGGCAACATTTGCCCATTACTCCCACTCAAAGTCCAAGCTCAAGTGCTCAACGCACAGCGCACAAACAATTAAAAACCGTAAATGTCCCCACATGACAAAGTGTGAACTTAATTTCATTTTTGTAATTTACAAATGCAACAAGGAGCAGGAGAAGGAGCTCCGTCCAGAGACAGAAAAGAGTGAGAGAGAGAGAGAACTAAATATAAATGAAAATGCTTTCTCCAAAAGCCACAAAAAGCAAGGGGCAGTAAACGGGGTAAAATCGTCAGGACCTAAGCCAGTTGTTACACGGAGAGAAGAGTGTTTTAATGGAAAATATACAAATTTATATATTGTTGTAATATTTAAGGATACTATGGACAAATGTTTACTATTAATTTCGATTAAAAACGATTTGAAGTTCAAATCAAAACTGAAAGATTTATTTTGTTTGATAAGGAAATTATGTATTTATATAATTTGTATAAATATTTGTGGATCCCTTTTCATATTATATTTACATCCAGCTTAACAAAAAGTTCGATTAAATATTAAAGTATCAAATGTATAATTAAAAAGTTATTTCAATAATTTATTTAGATTTTTGGGAACACTAAGAACACTTTCCTCTGATGCATACATGGCGTATACGTAATATATATCATATAAGGGATTAATCATACGCCCTGTGTAGCAATAACTTCGAGAAATATGATTTTAATCCGTGAATTAATCCGAAATAAAATTTGAACAGTCGAAAAATTAGTTTTATACATAATTTTTATTATTTTGTTGCATTCTTTTCACTCTTTTAATGAGTATTTGACATTTTAAATATATAAACTTTGTTTACTTAAAAATTCAATTTAATTATTTTAAAACCAAATTAATACACAATAATAAATGATATATAAAGAACATAAATTATATTATTTAGTAAATTATATATAGACACTCTTTCGGCTTTTCCAGGGCGTATACGTAATAAAGTCATATTACTCATACGACCTGTTTAACTATAATTTCAATAGACATGTTTCTAAACTTAAATTAAAACACAAATATAATTATCATTGTTTAATTTATCTAAGCATTTCTGGCCACTTAATTTCTGCATTTCCTTCGAGCTAGTAATATTACTCATACGCCGTGTATTACAGTAAATTCGATAAATATGTTTCCAAAGACAAAAACAGTTCAAAAATATTATTATTATTAGGAAAATAAAATATAGAATGCTTGTAAACTCCCCGTGTAGCTGCTAGTTGGCAGTTGCCAAGCGACGACGACGACAACTCCGGTTCCTGCTCCTTTTCGTCCTTCGACAATAACAAGCCAAACGAAGCACACACAAATGAAAGTAATTTTCCAAATACTTATGTGTGCAATGCAGCTGCATTGTCTGCATGTGTGTGTGCCAGCCAGCAAGCTAGCCATTTTTCAAAGCTTAATTTCCACAAACAAGCAAAAAACAAAAGGAAAAGCACCAAAAAAAGAAGTAGAGAGAAAATCAGACAATAAAAACCAACTGAAGGAAATGGGAATGGCAAAACAAAACTTCAATGTAATGAAGCCGAAAACAAAAGCAAAACACGGCTAAAGTAACCCCACAAAGGGAGAGCAAGGGAAAAACAAAAGGGAAAAATAAGGAAAATAAAGAAAAAAAAAACCATAAGTAAAGACTGGGAAAAGAGTGGCAAAGACTGGGCAAGAGTGCATGTTAAGCATTGAATTTTCCTCCTTTGGGGGGGTTTTTGGGAAGGCAGACCAAGAGGAAATGGCATCCCTGGATGCAATGAATATTTACAGAATGTGCAAACGGAATAATGAAATGATTGAAGATGCTTCTGGAATTCCGAAATTCATAAAGTAAAAAAAAAAAACGAATTAAAGGAGTGAATGTGTGCATAATGGCACAGATTTAAAATTCCATTTACCTTTTGTATTATTACCACAATAAAGAATTACATGCATTCGAAAAGGTATTTCTTTTTCAAATAATTATTAAAAATTTAATATAAACTAAGAGAACTTTGAGCTCATCTTCTGCAAAATTTCATTGCGTTACCATTTTGTTTTAGTTTAGAAATATTTCTTTAGAAATAAATTGCCAAATATAGAAGCTCATTCATGCACCTGCAGATATCTATATATATTATATTTTTTTTTTTTAATTCCCAGACACTTGCTCTGGCTTTTCCATTTCAAGGACCCCATACAGCCTGTGTGTCCTCGAGAGCTGAGTCCTTTTTCAAATGATTTCCCAAACACTAGCAAGCAAGTTTTGCTCAAATGCATAAGCTGCCCGGGCACGAGCACGAGCACACGCCACACACTTAAGCTTATCCGGGATTTGGCTTCCTAATTCATTCATTTACCGCACATCCCTTCGGCCGGGATCCTAGGGATCTCCTGCCAGTAGCAGTAGCAGCATCCTGGCAAACAAAGGGAGCTCCTGCTGCTGCTGCTGGTGCTGCTGCTACTGCACACATCAGTAGTTGGCTACAAATTGCCGAAGCACTCGACTTCCGCTCAACTAAACGCATCGCAGTCAAAGTCGCATTCATAACCCAGCGAGATCTCCATTTCTCTCATTCCTTTATCCTGATATTTGTTTAGATGCGGGGAGGGTAAGGGCAGGATGCTGGGTGAGTCCTTGCTGGTGCTTGAGCGAGGGGCATTACGCATACGACGCGTTGCCGCGCGCGCAAATGAAGTTAGCGCTGCACTTAGGCAAAACTGACACAGTTACACGGCAAGAAAATTTAAAGAATAGTTTAATTAAACTTACAAAATAATCTAAAATATATTTAAAATATATTTTTGAGCAATTAACTAGGGTAAAATTGAAACGTTAATTAATTTATAATTTAAAAACAATTCTTTTTCCATTAACTTGAAATATAATTTTCCTTTAACTTGCAATTTTTTTTAAGAAAATGTACTAACTTTTTTATTTCCATTTATAATTTAAAAATGCTTACAAGCTTCTTGATTTTTTATGATATTTAATTATAGAAAAATAAAGTATATTTACTTAGAATATACCCACAACGAATTCTCCTGCTTAGTGACCACAAAATATATTTTTAAAAATATTTTTTTCTAATAAATATAGTATAAAGTTTTGTTCTTAGTGCCGGTAGTTCTTGAAACATTCATTAGAAAAATCCCAGAGCTTCTTTTTCTCTTCTTGTCCAATGCTAAGGAATTTTCCCAGAGACATTCCTTGGCCCCTTACGAGTTTTCTTGAGCAAAAGTTGCATTTAAATGCAGCCCTAATGGCAAGTGGCAAGCGGCAAGTGGCACTGCACCGCAGGACGTATGAGCAATATTCAAAAAGTTGCTAAATGGCGAAGGGCAACTTGCGGCTATCTTTTGGTGGCAATAAAAGCGAACTGCACCGAGCACATCCTGCCCATCGTGCCCATCCTGGCTAGCAACTTTCTTATCACGAAGTTCTGCCCTGCGCCAGGCGACAGAAGAAACTAACGCAATGTCAGCCAAAATAATTAGAGACTCCGACAATTTGGTCAGCTCGACATGATGACTACATATCGGAGAGGGGTCAGAACTTTCAGCTATATATATGTATATATATGTACTATATAGTATGTATGTGAAAATGAAATTTGAGAATCATCAACTGGCAAACACACACACACACCCAGCACACAGGACACACACACAAAGTTTGTCCTTGATGTGGGGCTACAAAAATTGCGGTTGGAAAATGCGAAAATGTGAGGCTAGGAAACGGTGGGGAAAAGTGCAAGGGAAAATGGGTGAAAAAGTTGCCAAACATTAGGCAAAAGTCTCCCTCTCTCTCTATGTCCCTACTTTCGGCTCGGATAATTTCATTGTTGTTCGAAATTTCTTTGCCACTTTTCCTCCGTCGTCGTCGTGCACTTATTTATTATTTGGCTAATTCGCGCACTGCCAAAAATAGGAAAAACTCGTTGGAAAAACTAGGAAAAGAGTGTTCGCAGCGGGGAAAGGCAATGCAAGTGCTGGGGAAAACTTTTGTCGGTGGCCAAGTGGCGTTCGCTTGTCCAATTCTATTTGCACATTTGCACAGAACTTTAAACAAAGCGCCACAGAGAGAGGCAGCTCCAAAAAACTTTGCCACAAACTTCAAAGAAACAGACCGCCGCCACCGCTGCCGCTTGCAACTTGCAACCAATTTGTCTTGCCCCGCAGCCAGGGAAAAAGCCCCCCCCCCCCCCCCCCCCCCCCCCCCCCCCTCCACCACCACTCCTGCAAGTAAAACCCGGGGAAACCCTGTCTGCACCCGGCTTTTGTTTACAGCCGATTGTATTTAGCCTTTGTTTTCGGCCCTCGCATCGCCCAAGTTGTCACATCGGCCTAATGAATTGAAAGTTAAGCCAACAACGAAAATCCGGCGAAATGTAGCTGAAAATTTGCCAACTTGTGAACTTTTCTCAATGAATATCGAAAAGGGGGTGTGAAACAGGGTTTCCTTAATTTTTAAAGCCTTAAAATGGGTTATTAATTTTGGAAAATTAAACCAGAAAGGTAGCTAATTTGGGAAGCCAAGTTTTATATGAGGAATGAACAAGAAGTGAATATATATTATTTTTAAATTATTAAATCAGTTTTTTGGTTTGTGTTAGTATCTTAAATTATATCTATAATATTCTGGTATTAATTCTAAACTATAAACTAAAAGTTTGTATTATTTCCATGGACCCTTAGCCTCGAAATGTTTTTGTATTAATAATTTCTCTAAAGAATCAAAGGAATTACCATAAGTGGGCTTCGCTTCAAAGTTATGACAGCAGAACAAGGACTTTCTCTCCCTCTATCGCTCCCCTCCTGTGTGTGTGTGTGTGTGTGTGTGTGTGCATAAAATCAGATATCAAAAATTGTTTACAAATAATTTAATAGCCTCAACGCACGCACGCACGTCACGCAGCCCAAACAGGAGAAGAAACAACCAAAATAAAAAAAAAAATGAAAAAAAAAAACAGAAAAAGGACACACACACGCACTGTGCAATCCATAAATCGGCTTTTGTTGACCGGTCCAGGACAATGCATTGGTATTGGTGCGAGAGATTTGTGGGCAGGACGAGGCTGAGGTCTCCCCATCCCTCTGCTCCCCTCTCCCTTTACCATTTAGCTTATGCCACTGACTGCGGTCGAAACGACAAAGGACCTTCTCCTCCATGTGTGTGTGTGTTTGGTCATAAATAAAATGTTAGTCCGAAAACAGTGTAAGCCTGGGCAGTGGGTGTCCTGGGGGGGGTGGGGGGTAGGGGGCTCAGGCAGAGGAAGGATGCGACTACACGACATTAGGCCGAATTAATGCGCGCCAGGACTTAAGTCGCAAATTTATTTCTATTCAACATACGAGACAAAACGACGAGCCGCAAAACAAGCGATGCTCCCGCAAAAGCCCGGCCTGTGAGGCACTGAAAGAAAATAGAGTTTAAAAGTGGAATAATTTTTAAAATAAATGCCTTTAAAAATGATTCAAATATGAAAGTTAATTGAAAACAAACAAAAAAGTTTGTTTCGTTTCAAATTAAGCTTCAAATCTTTATAAATATTTTCTCTCAGTGCCCCGCAGCACGTGTGCCTGTATATGGCTTCGTGTGTGTGTGTGTGTGTGTGTGTATGTTCTGTTGAACATTTCGGCATGACAGTGGAAATCCGGCGATAAATGTTACCAGCAAATGTGCGAGTGCCTACCAAAACTGGTCACTCTCTCCTCGCAGCCCTCCATGGGTGGCGGGAGAGGGGGCTAGCGAATGCTAACTGCTACAATTTAGGTGCTCCAATGGAAAATGGGGTGGGGGATGGGGAATGGGATTGGGAATGGGACAGAGGCCCGGGCTGGGGGTTCCTCAACGAACGCTTTGTGTTAATTTGTGGACAAATTTGTGCGCCGCAACGGATGTGAATGTTTCAGGGAGACAGGGAGCGACAGACCATTGTCTTCCTGCTCGTCCTGCGTCCATCTAATCCCAGGGATCAGCAATCGATAATGAAGTTGCCGAAAAACACACGCGCCAGTGTCATAAGTTAGATGGTAACGGCAATCGGAGTCGGAGACGGAGATGGAGTCGTTGTAAGCAACAGAGAGAGAGAGAGAGACAGATCGGAAAATTCGAAGTGGAAAATGGTCTCTGAACACACCGATTTGTATGCTGCAAATCCAGTTATCGATGGGCTAGGAAAGGCTGCAGCAGGAGGGGGAAGGAGGAGGAGGTGGCTCTGAGGAAAAGCGGTTAACATTGGCCCGGCCACTGTTTCAATTTATGTTAAGCATGGAGCTACGCACAGGCACCAAGAATGGGGACACTGAGAGGGAAAAGGGAGAGTCCTTAAAAGGATACAATTTCTTTATAGGAAATAATACTTTTTACATATCAAAAATATATCCAAAAGCTTGGAAATATTTTTTAACAAATTTAAAAGAAATATTTTTCCTTAAATATTTTTTTTTAGATCTGAAAATTTATTCCCTGGAAGATTTGACGAAAATTTAATTTTAGAGTTATATAAATATATTTATAACTACCTCTAAATTTTCTTCAAGTTTTTCTCTAACTTTACCTTGGAACTACAATTTTTCCCAGTGCCTTTTCCGATTTCTGTGACCACTGGCACACGCCTCGTCGGTTTTGTGTCCTGTTTTGCACTGATTCATGCATTTGCTCAGGACTCCAGATGTTTTTCCGCAAAAAGGGAAAGGGAAATTCACCAACAAATTGTCAAATTTACTGTGTGTTTGGAGCAGAGAGCTTAATGCCAAAATGTAGAGCCAATTTTCCCTAGAAAAAGAAAAAAAAAAACAAGAAAAGGGAAGTCCAACGATAAGTTCAATTACTGACTGTCAGGAAAACAAGAACGGGATCCTTGAAAGAGGAAAGAATGTATGGAAACAAGTCAATATTTCAGGCTGTGAGGCAATAAACAAGAAAGTCAGGTCATATTTAAAAATTTTAAATACATTGCCATTATTTGTATTATTATTTAAAATGTCTTTAGAGGCTTTAAACGTATTCAAAATTAAGTTTTAAGGACATTTTCATTAAAAAGTAAAATGAATACATTTTTTTTTATATATTCTAACCCCATCCTAATCCCGATTTAAGCCTCCCAAATCTGCAATAACTATTTGCTAATTGTACACCAATTTCAACAAAAACAAAAACAGAAAATGCAGGCTGCATTAAGTCCTTGAATTTTAAGCCCCGGTATAAAATTTCAATGGCTAAAAAAAAAGAAATTTCATCTATGTGGGCTTTACGGTTTAGGTTTTTCGGGTTTTAAGGATTTTCTTTTATTTTTGTTCTTAATTTTATTATATTTTTTTGGGTGTTTCCCGAGGAAGATAATCGAATATCGCGCATACGCAGCGTTGCCAGCGTTACCGACCAGCAGCCGCAGCGGCAGCAGCTCGCTAATGCAGCAAAAATTATATTTCCGGCATAAAATCTGCATATTTTAGGGGCATCACACACACGCACACACACACACACCTTGACATTTTCCTGGCCAGGACTTTGGGGCAGGAAAAAGCTTGCCAAAATTGCATATGCAATCAAAATTCAAAGAGGCCAAATGAGCCTTTTCCAGTTTGTCGGTGGGTTTTCAGGGGGGGAAAAAAACGAGAAGGAAAATCGAAGCGTCAGGTGTGCAGGGTAAAGAGGCAGCGGGGAGGGTATAGCATCAGCTTCAGCATCCGCAGCAGGATGCATTTCCGCGTTGGGTGCATCATGAAATAGCATAATATTGACTGGGAAAACTATTAAACTGTCAATCGCCGAAAAGCGCCAGGCAGCTACCGATTTTTCCCAGCCCCTTACCCGGCCCTTGCCCATCTTTTGCTCCTCTTTTACCCTTCCTTTTCCTCGTTTTCTCCTCTCGTGCCGAATTTCCTCTTGCCTGAACATATGGCAAAAGGCTTACGTTACTGCCAGCCAGGCTTTTCCTGGAAAATGCACACACCCCATGTCCATATTTTTGTGCGAAATGCACTGTGACTTAAAGCTTGGAAAACTGTCTTAAAAATGATATCTTGTTAACTGGAAATATTACTAATTGTTACCACAATTTCAACCTTTAAAATAATTAAAAAAATATTTCAACTTGTTAAAAAGAAATACAAGTAAAATATCCACTGTCACTGTGTAAAATCGCCAATGATAACTTGCTCAAGCCCCGAAATTAAACGGCTGACGATTTTCCGACAGGGGTAAAGGACCTGCCGGCCGCCAGGATGCAGGCAGGATGTGCCAGTGCCAACAAATAGAGGCGTTGAATTTGAACGAAAAATGGACGGCGGCACAGACATGGCAGGGGTTTTGGGTTGGGCTTCGGAGACGGGAAAAGGGGGGAAAAGGCCAAGAACTGATTGCTCCACTTGGCCGGCGCTTCCCCCTTTCCGTTTCAGGAGCGTCACGTGCGCACTTTAACATCAGCATGATGGTATTTTGCCCAGCGAACCGCAAAGATATGGCACACATGGCACAGCTGAGGGCAAAATAATATGATTTTCAATTAAACATATTACAAAATAATAACTAAACTGGATTTTATAATATTTAAAATCAATTAAACCTAAAAACGGCCCTGTAAACATCAAGTTTCTGACAAGTTATAGCTATTATTTTTATTTGTGTTGTTTATTTTTATATAAGCACACCTAATATGTATTCATTGGTGGCTGCCGACATCTTGTACATCTATCACAGTCGCTTTAGAATCAATAAAATATAACTTTGCGTGCTGATTTCAGCCAAAACGCCGGCGGCCACAAAAGGGCGCAAACCTCTCAAGGTAACCCAGGCCTTCCCATCGATTCCGGCGGCCTTGCACCCCAGAGAGAGTGCCCGAGTCTCAGGTCTCGAGTCTGAGTCCCAGTGGCAAAGCCACGTCCCCTCCACTCGATACCCGGCCAAATGTATTCATAAACATGGCCCAGACAGCATCGCGCAGCCAACAAGCGAGTGACAGGAGCACGTGCAACTGTCTGTCTGCCGTATACACTCGCAGAAAAATCTGTGACCGCGCAGGGAGTTCGCTTAGGGTTGAAATGAGGTTAATTTTAGTTTTAGTTATTTATTTGTGCTATAAAACTGGGGTTTAAAAAATATTGTTCATGTTTTGTTGGCTTTTTTTTTAATAATATTTAAATGGTGCCCAAATGAATATTTTGTATTCCAATAATTTTCGGATTTAATTTAAATTATTTCCACCTTACATTTCCGATATTCAACCTACATTCACTCTCATTTCTGTTACATTTCCTCCCAGTGTCCTGTGAGCGGGGGCACCCTGGGGTTAAGGGGCCCTGTTTAGGGATTTCCGCTCGAATGCGAATTTGATATGCGCAATAAAATATTAAAAAAAAAAAAGGAAAACTGAAAAAAGAGAAACCTAAAACACACAACAAAACACAACACATCGACAAAATTGTTTTTAAAGCGCGTAATTCAGCTGACAAGGATTCGGGATGTGCGGGAATCGGCAAACAGGACTCCCAGTCATGCACAATATATGCAAATGTGAGTGTGCCGTGTGTGTGCCTGAGTGTGTTCCTGAGTGTTGTGGTAAAAGCCAAATGAAAAACCAAAACAGAACGCATTTCGCCAGCGCTTTTCGCGCATTCCGAACGCGTTACGAATGGAAAATGAACTCTTTAAATGGGATTCAATGACACAGCACATCTCCGGCCCAGGCACACATATATCCCATTATATATATATACAGATATATATATATATTTGCCATTTGGAGCATGTTGTGCGCTCGTTTGGCATCTTGAATTGCCAACGGATATGGGCTGTCGCTCAAATGACAGCGGATCCAAACTGATTTTGAGTTTGAGCCCGCAGAAAGTTTCTGGTGGCAGTGGCTGCGGGCTTCCATTCCCCAAGATTGCCATCAATTGCCTCGATTTCAGTGAGTTTCCCAGGTTGTTAAGAAGGGATTTGCGAGGGCTTAAAGATTTAATAACCATTACCTGGGTTAGATACAAAAAAGAGGTTTACAAATGAAAAAAGATATTATTTATGCTACAAATATACATTTATGCTAGAATTATGTTTAAAATATATTTGTTTTTGTGACTAACAAATAGTCCAAATTAGCAACTGCACTTAGCCCCTGCTTAAGCTATAGCCATTTCCCTGATCTGTAGTTTACAACTCAATTAATAGTGACTGGAAATATAACTCACAGGCTAAGCACCAATTAATGACTAAACAAACACCCAAGGACCCGATTTCATATCCCTTTCACTCAAGGACCGAGAGGAGGCAGGAGAAAGGCCAAAGTTGACCAAACATTAAGTTTCACTCGAGTTCATTTCATTTCGTTTCGTTTACGGTCAAAAGTTATCGCCCCGGGGCCCTATACTACTTGCATATATATATATGTATTTCCCACAGAAAGTGGAAAATGGTAAATGGAAAATGGAAAACCCTTTCACAAACCGAAGGCTCCTCTGTCTGGGCATAATAATAAAAATGATTTAAATCAAATCAGAAGCAACAATAAAAATATATAACAAAAACGGCAATGGACTGTGAAATGCGGTGGGAAAACTTGGCCCAAAAGTTGTGGCATACAAGTTGTGGGAAATTCAGGGGGGCGGGGGAAATTCTGAGGCTTGGGCAAAATGCAAATCAGTCGGCATAATTGTCATTCAAGTTTTAGTTTCTAAATGTGCCACTTGGCAACACTTTTTGACGAGTGCAAATTGATTTTCGTTGATGCAGGCGCCAGCCCTTCGATTTTCCACCATTTTCCTACTCATTTTCCCCTCCATTGATTTGCACTCCTCTTCGACTGCCGCTGCTGCCACTGATGACGATGTCATTCCAATGCTCAGCTGGAAAAAGTTTGCACAAATTGCGGTGCAAATTTGCAACTTTCGCATAAAGTTTCGTCTGAAATTACCTAAGCGATGGGCGGAAGGTGGTGGGCGTGGCAGCCTTCAATAGCCGAAGCTGTTGGGAAAAGTGAAAAGCGCAAAAGTAGTTTGGCCTCAAAAGAAAAGTTCACTCAGATTGTGTGACAAATGGTCAAAAAGAAAATAATAATAATAAAAGAAAGGCTTAGAAAATGTTTCAAAAAATAAAAAGTATGAAAGAATTTTTTATTATGTAAAATAATTAGTTATTGGTTTATAATTCTTCAGAGTTTCATCTTTAATATGGATTTAAATAAATAAATATAATTTTTATTTATATTTTATTTGTTAAATACATTTAACTTTGCCTTTTACATATTTAAACTCTCAGAAAAATGATATTAAGTTATTGCTTTATTATTCTGTAGAGTTTTATTTATGAAATGTAATTATATAGAGCTAGTTTTTCGCAAAGACATACATTTTCCATTGATTTTTTCTTGTATTTTACTGTTAAATTCTAAGAATTCTCAAACCATTTTCTTAGCTTATTTAAATCTGAGCAAGAACCCTCTTAATTTACCAAAAAAAATAGTACAGTAAAATACCCTGAAACCAAAAATAATTCAAGACAATTATAAGTTAGGAAAGGCCCCGGCAAAGATCGCAGAAATCCCAGTAAAAATAAAGGAGGTTTTTGGGTCTTCCACATCGAAGGCCAGACATCATTCATATGCTAATGCCGTGGCGGGCGCGTTGGCATATAAAATTATGCCCGAGATGAAAATCGGAAGGAAGGAAGCCCAGACCCAGACCCAAACCCAAACTCCTTTTAGTCCCCCTCAAAAAAAGAATTAAAAACAAAAGGCAAAGAGTTCCACAAAATCAGACCAATTTCGTCTCGCCCTCTATTTATAAATAAACATTTTTGGGTTTTTTTTTTTTTGGGCGAATGGCTCCCTCAGAGCCGCCGCTGCTGAGATGGCTAATGTCGTCGTTGTTGTGGGCAAAATTCAATTTACTGCATGACTCCATAACACACACAGCCACTCGCACACACACACACTCGTGCGTAACAAGAACAAAAAGCAAGTGCGTGTGCGTTGGCAGCTCTGTGAAGCATATAATCGACAAAGCACAAACATACTGACACACCCACAAATATTGCGTATACGCTGGCCATATTGCGTATACGCCACCAACACACACACACACACACTGCCAAACCGCTTAAAGCCAACGAAAATTGCCAGCGACAACATCATAAACTCAATATTCAATCCATTTGACTTTTTGCCTCCCCCGCAAAACAACAGCCACAATTTCCCAGCAGATTTTCCAGCTAGAGAAAAACAAGGGCGCGGCGATGCCAACACACTTCCTTTTCTATTTGATTTGGTTTCTTTCTTTTTTTTCAATGGGTCACAGATACGGATTAGTTGGTTTTTGATTAAAACACTTTAAAGTAGGTCTAAAAGTGAGCTTATCCTATTTATTTCTTAAATTTAAAAATTATTCTTGGAAACAATATGTCAAAATACTAATTTCTTTACTAAAAAAAACATGTAAAATCATTTACTTTTGTGAATTTTTCAATTGTTTCTCTTCTTCTAAGAGGGTATTAGCCCTGCGTTTCCTTTTTTGTTCACCACAGAATCCACTGCCATTGATTTACAGATACTGATTGTGCGTGTGCGTCCAACAGATTGATATATAACGCCTCTAACTCTAACCCCAAAAACTGTAGAATAGAAAGCCAGTTCTATATATGTGCGAACTTCGATATAGACATTGGTTGGAAATTGACCAGAGACCAGAGGCGATTGTCAATAGATCAACAAACCATTCCGTTGCCTGGCCAACTGATTGAATGACTGGGTGACTGACTGACTGAATGACCGACTTACTGACTGACTGACTGACTGAGTGAACAACTGACAATGCCTGGTCAGTGCATTGCATTGCATTTTATGCAAATGTCAGATGACAATCAACTTTTTAGTTTCGCAAACTGAACTCGGGACTGGCGGCAGCATTTGCATTTGCATTCGCTCTGCCATTTGGCATTCAGAATTTTCCCATTTTCGGCATTTGCATTGGCCGGCGGGGGCAAACGAAATGCATTTTCCACCCCGATTTTCCCTGCACACACACAATCGACTGCGGCGACAATGATCTGCATGTGTTCGAAGTGCAAGTGGAACTGCGGGTTATGATTTCCATTCCAGTGTTTACTTATTGGGGGCCACTGTGCCGCTGACAGCTCGCTGAATTAAGCAAAGGCTGTCCATCAATAGGCCAGGCCTTAAGGCAAAGCAAATGCGGAGGCATAAGGCCTAGTTATTTGTGGGATGTTTGTGAGGCTTAAAGGGTCGCTCGCCCTTCATTTGCCATATTTATTTCACGCTTCACAGTGAGTTCATATATGTACATGTTCATACTCGTCAATTATCGATAAGTCAATCAATTAATTGTTTATTCGAGCCTCGTTCCTCCCCCCCCCACCTCGACATCGACGAGGTGCCACAAATCCCTGGAACCCAGAACCCATTTCCCTCGTCCTGTAAATCTCGCTTTCTCACTTGCCGCCGAGTGCAATGCAATTTACTTTGGTCCTTGTTTTCTGTTTTTGTTTTGCTTTATTTTTATTTATATTTTTGTATTTTATTTCACTGTTTGCCTGTTGCCTATTTGCCCAGCTACCAGCTTCCACTGACCCCTGACCCTTGACCAGGGCAAAAGTGCAGACTGGCGAAGCGTGAAAAAATTGCTATATTTATTGAGAAATAAAAAATTAAAAGCTCAGCCTTAAATTAAGTACAGAAAATATTAAACTGGGCTTTTATATCATTTAAATATTGAAATATATAAAATTTCTATAAAATGTTTAATAATTTTTATAAAAAGATCTCATATAAACAAAGGAAACTCTAAATTTCCTTTTTAAGAACACCCAGACTTGAGGTTTTCTTTTTCTAAATAATTTTCCTAATATGAAATAAAGTCGGCATTTAAAAAATAAATTAAAATTAACTAAAAATGTAACTCACTTTAGGATTTTTCCATCTAAATTACTTTTCCAAAACCTCTACAGCCTTGTGGCACCCTGGACAGTCCTGGCAGCTGCCTCAAGTCCTTGATCGAAAGGGGAACCTGTCACTGGACATTCTGGGTGCAAACTTTCTCTGGTGTGTTTTCTTTTCTTTTTGTTTGTGTGTTTATTTTTTATTTCTGCTGCAAATGATGATCCAGCTGACTGACGGACTGAGTGGCTCTTTGGGGGAGACGAGTTGCAACCACATATGTATGTCCTGGCGGCTGCTTTGCTGTGGTCCTCGAAGCCTGGCCAGGATTCTCGGCGTCTGTCAACGGTATTTGAGTGACTGCTCCAAATCTGGCTGGCGTCGTCTTTGCCGGCTTATTCGAACGAGTATTCGCACTCGAGTTCGAGTTGGAGTTTGGGTTCGAGATCTCATTGCAAAAAGCCATTGCCATGTGCCTGGCTGTGTGTGTGTGTTTGAGCCCCTTGTCGGTTGATTGCCCATTTCGGGCATTAAAAACAGCACAAGCAGCACGCTGCTTTCAGTTTTTCTTTTAAATTTGCTTAAATCAATATCCGAACGAAGGAGGCCATGTACCTCCACAAATACACACAGCCATGGCCATGTTATTAGGCCATAAAATATCAATATTAATAATAGAACAAGAAACATATTAAATAGGTTTTTAAAAAAAACATTAATAGTAAAAGAATGTTGCCATTGGTGGGTTTTTAACAAATAGTTTTAGAGTGGCAGTGCCTTCTTTCGTACTTCTTTCTAGAAACTATTAAAAAATACCCTAGAAAATGTGGAAAATCAATTACAAAAAACAATTGGTCACTCTGCTAAAGTTGAAAAGCTAAAACCAATTCGGATAACACTTCAGTCCTTGTTCAGGCGAGCTTCCATCAAGAGCTCTCTCCTTATTTATTTTTCTTTTATATTTTACTTTCCTTTTGGTTAATTTTTGTATCATTATATCTTATTTTTCACCAATCTTTGCAACTCCATATTTCTTAATGTGGTCATCATTTTAGGCTAACCAAAATAAGAGCTCGACTTTTGCCTTCTCTTTTCTCACTGCTTAAATACATTTTATTTTTTATTTAACTTGCAATACAATTTAGTTTCTTAAATATACCATTTGTCGATTAAAATGCCCTTCAGTTGGTTGGGTGATTTTTCGAGGAGCATAAAACGCGGCTGCATAAAGTTTGCCATGGAGTCTTCAACAGTCTTTAGAGTTCCCTGGCTTTTTCGCCCGCGACTCTCCCTCCGGCGAAGCTAATAAAAACATTAACGTCTTGTGCACACACACACACACTCCCACACACATGTGATGAGTTTCCCATTTTTTTTTTTTGGGGGGGGGGGGGGGGGGGGACCAACTTTAGTCATAAATAAATATTTTCTTGGCTAACATTTTGAGCAGATTCTCGACAAGAGTCGCGCCTTTAAGGCAGAGGCAAAAAAAGAGGATGGAGGGCGGAAAAATAGACACCGAGCCGAAAAGCGCGACGCGTGCCAATTTGTTAATAGACGAAAACTTGCTCCGCTTGTAATTCGAAACTGTTTACATTTCCCCTTTCTTTGAGAGCAGCTCCGAGAGTCCACTGGTCCATTTGTGTAACTTTCTGAAATGTTCGCAAGATAACAAAGCAAAAGTTTTGCACAGAAACATAGAGGCACACACCCCCGATCCACTGTGCACTGAAAGAATAAATACTGAGATATTTAAATCAGGTAATAGTTTTATATAATTTATAATTATTTAAATAATTATATATATGGTAGAACAAAGTCGCAAAGTAACCTTGAAAGCCTTTAAATATTTATTTATATGTAAAGCAGAAGTAATTATTAATTAAACTGTTTAATAACATTTTCAAGATTATTGAGCCTGCAAATTAATATTTATTTCTGGAAGAATTCTTAAATATAATTTAATTATAAAGGTCCAATTTATTTAATAACCGTTCAGATAATAGAGCATGCAAATTAATATATATTTGTATATTAAATATTTAAAAGAATATTTTAAAATAATTTATTGCTACCAAATTGAAGATCGCTGAAACTTGAAACTGAAGAATTAAGAAATTAAAAGATAGGAAAGTTGTTTAATAAAATCTCTCAGATAGAAAACCAAGAAAATTAATATTCATTAAATGTTATTAAAGACAAAAAAGAATATTAATTATCACACTTATCCGGTGACTAAAGGAATTAAGAACTAACTAATTGTTGCTTAATAAAATCCCAAAGAATTTATAATAATATGCTCATTATTATTTGCTAAGTATCGCCAGACTTAAGTTTCTTTTGTGGCCGTGTACATTTTTCCATCCTGAACTTATAGTCCGAAGGCCTGACTGAAGGACTGACTGAAGGCCTGACTATCTGACTCTCTGCCTCTTTGCCTCTTTGCCTCTCTGACTATCTGAATGACTGACTGACTAACTGACTGGGTCATGGGCTGATTGGTTGATTGGCTGATTGACTTGCCAACGAGCCGCGACCTGCGGCTGGTGACCCACTTAATTGTTGGCCACTCGTAAAACTATTGCCCCCCGCATCCACTTTCCCACCCCGTTTTTCGCATCGCATCAACTTTGCCTTTGCTGAAAATTCACGTCCTTCGAAGTGCGATAACCAAGGAAAATGGCTGGGAAATCGTGGAAAATGGGCACGAGATACTTTGGCCAAGACTGTTGTTTCAGCGGATACACCATGCACAAACTCTGCTGCTGCTGTTGTTGATGTTGGGCTCGGGTCAATGTTATTTGAGACTTGCTCAGCTTTTGTTCATCAATTGATTGATAAAGACAACACAAAAATTTATATAACGTAGTTTTGTGTTGAATTAAATTGTGGAAAATGTAGTGGAAAACGGACTAAAAGTATAGAAAAGTTAAAGAATTTATTTAAAAAAAAAATTCAAGAAAATTAATCTAAAGCCTAGAGGCAACTAACAACTTCAAAACAGATCAGAAAACCAAATTCGAATATTAATTCTTGGAAACACTTGGCAATTAATAGGGAAATTCAGTTGAAAATTATTTCAAGTGCCTGGAAAAACTTTAATCGGAGGCTGGAATTAAGTGTGCGTGAAAAATGCCTCAATTAATAAGCAGAATTCCTTGGCAAGGATAAGTTTTTTCAGCGAGTTCCGTTCAATTAATCAGCCTCAAGACATAAACCCTTGCCCTTGCCCTTGCCAAGCTTTTCATTGGGAAATGAACGAGTAGATGAAGGAACAAATTCTGCCTTTGCCAGGATTTCGGATGCAGCTAAACTTGTTTAGCCAACTTAAAATTGTACCCAAGGCATTAAGGGCCCTCTAGCAAATTGTATCTGCATAAGTGCAGGGATCCAACTCGCACACACATCCTGCTATACCCTGGCATATCCTGACACTGGCAATGGGAGTGGGAATGCATGCTGCATGCCTCAGTAAGCAATAAGTTCGACAAACTCATTTCATTAAGCTCGGCGCTGCATAAAAAAGCAAGAAGGAAAACAGGCGAAGGGAGTGCCGGCCTGTTGGATACCCAGGATACCCCCAAGGTTTGTGCCTTGTCAAAGTCTCTTTTTAAAAGCAAGTTTAAGAGAGATGGATGGCCTGGGGTTTTGTTTTATTAAATCTTTATATTTTAGGCAGGTGTTTTTGGGGTTACTTGTTACATTTTCTGCTTACCTAATACTCAGCTGGCATACCCCTGCCTTACCCTGGTTAAAAAATATACAAATAAACACACACAAGAGCTAAGAAATAGTAGAGAAAAACACGAGCTAATGCCCTGCCATTTTGCAGAAGCAGCTTTTCCCCGGCTTTCCCTGCCCCTCCTCCTCGTTGTCGTCATCGTCGTCGTCGTCGTCGATGTCTCATCATTTATTGGCAAGCGCTTTTCAACGGATTGGCAGCAGTTCGCATACATCGCTTAAAGTGGATAACGGGCAGGATAAAGTCCTGCAGGGGCTGGGATATTCCTAAAACCAGAACCAGAACCAGAACCGGAGCCAGTGTCTGTTGCTATTTATTGCCAGCTCGCAGCGTCGCACTCCAAAGCCATCAATTTTTTATTAGATTATATAAAATTTACCAACGATTTATCTATGCCCCGGGCCGCCGCTGGCATGTCACCATCAGCGCCGCCCCTGCCCCGTTTCATTTTCTCCACTTGCCACTTTCCATTTCCCCCTAGCCATATTTTTTTAAAGGATTTTCCGAGCAGCAAATCGGAAATCGTTTGACAACGACAACGGGATGTATTGGTGGCCTTAAATGCAACTAATTTGATTGCAAAGTGTCTGGTAATAATCAGGGTATTATCCTAAATATTAAAAAATATATATAGGGAACTATAACTAATTTTATAATATTTATTTATAGATTTTATTAGGAATTTATTACATTTATTATTTGCCTACGAAAAACTCAATATAAGTTACTAATCAAATTCATAGATTTTCCATTCAAAATTACTATAATAATATATTCAAAAACTAAAAATTAATTAATTACAAATATTAAATATTATTTAAAGCATCATTAACTCATTATTTATGTTCCTCAGTTTATATAAATAAATTTTCTTTTCGATTTTTACTTTCCATTTACAAAAAACTTAAGAAAAACCTTACAAAAATGCAATACAAATTAAATATAAATATTTTTCAACTTCAAAATATAATTTTTAACATCTGCACTTCATTATTCATGTTCTTTAGTTTGAAAACGTAATTCTTTCATTTGGTTTTTGATAAAACAAAATAAAAGTTCTATTGCAAATAATTATATTTATACAATGAAAAATTAACTATAAATTATAAAAGAATAATAATATAAATACTTTTCAATTTATAAATATAATTTAAAACATCTTTCCCGCTTTATTAATGTTTTCCAGTTTGTATACATCATTTTCCCACTTGACTTTCTGCAGAGAAAATTTCAAATTAAATGCCTGGCCATTTCTTTCCCCCTTCGGTCGATACATTTACTGCTTGCAATTTTCCAAGCTCATTTGCAATTGTATTGAAGTTTCTGGTAACCAGGAAAATGGGGGAAACTCTTGGCTGTTGCTTGCGCCACGCCCACGCTTACGCCCGCCGATACAGTTACAGTTGCTTTTACTTTGAGTTTTCCACGCGGCAAACGCATTAAAATGCAGTTCCGATGCTGGCACTGCTGGCAGGGGTTGCGCCCCCTTTCCCGGCCACGCCCACCCGTCACTCTGTCTGTCTGTCAGTGCGCCTTCTGGCAGGCATTCATCAGCGTTATCCTGTCTCGTTATCCTGGCAGCGAGCACACTTTGCATTTCTTTGCCACTTTCGCGCGGGAATTAACATTAGTTGAACCGAACACCTGAAAGGCAGCCACGTAATTGATTTGCTTTTGTTTCTTGCCTTCGTCCTTTCCAGGCTAACTCGAACCAGAGACCAGGAGCAACACCTGCCGCCAGAGCCAGGTCCTGAGCCGGAAAGCAACGCCTGTCAAGTGAGGTGAGTCCAAGAAATTATATTATTTTTTAGTGGGAGAAAATAGAGCTAAAAAGGGAATAAGTAAAATATATATTTAAAGTGGAAGCTATATAATTTATTATTAATAATGCCTATTAAAGCTATTTTGTTGATAAGCAAAGCACTTAAACAGAGCAAAGCCTTTGGGATGGAGCCTTGTTTAATTCTATGTGCTAATAATAATTTTAATAGAACCAAATGAAGCTCTGAAGAAAGAAATAAAATAAATATATTTATAAATTAATTAAAATGATAATGATCATTCAAGTTAATTTATTTGCTAATAAACTTGTCACTGAAAGAAAGTAAATTAGAGCCACATTCAATCTTATTTGTTCTCTTGCTAAAATAATACCAATAATATTTTTAAAATGGGAAATGAACTAAATTCATAATAGTTATATCAATTTGAATTAAATTAAATTGTTTATAAATATTATAGTTCCCAGAACGCTATGTAAAGAGTCTTAATGGTAATGCATCCTCATAGTTGTAAATATTAATTGCTGCCATTTCGCATTAGCAAACTTAATTAACTTGTTGACTTGAATTTTATGAATATTTCCCCTCTTAATGACCATGATTTTTCCATTGATTTCGTGTAACCGAAAACCCCTCAGCTTAATGGGACAACATTAGTTGCTATTGCTGGTCTTTTTGGTTTGGTTTTTCCGCTGATTTTTCTCCCGTGATCCACTCTTTGCTCCCTGTTTCAGCTTCAGCTTTTTTTGCCTTCGGCTTTTGCCTTTGACTTTGGTCGTTAAATGCGGCGGCAAAGCGGGCGAAAAGAAATTGCCACTAAATGTTATTGAAATCGAATACGTTGCCAGCCAGCAGCTCGCAGCTCGCAGCTCGTAGCTCGCAGCTCCTTTTTGGTCCTTGTCACTTGCCACTGCGGTTGCTTTTAATATCCTTAATGTCCCTGTGTTTGTACACCAGAGACTGCGGCGTGTTCATCATCATCATCAATGTCCTCATGCTCATCCTCGTCGTTGTCCTGGGCTATCCCGAAGCTGTTCGGCGAAGCAGCATGCAATGTTTATCCTTTTTAATCAGAAATTGATGCGCTGCCTTTTTTGCAGTCATCGAAATCGAAGCAGTTTCAATTCAGACGGAGATACAGATACAGATACAGATAGAGATAAAGATAAAGATACGTTTAGGAATAGAGCTGGCGACAGTGGACTCTGGCTGCCTGGCATTTGTTCTTATTTGGCCCGCAACTAATTCCTAATTACAATTTCAATTAAATATTTATTTTAATTAAAAAGTCAACTTCAAATACACATCTCATTCACATTGGTGGCTTGGCAGGCACCGCGGCACTGAGAGAAATTATTTAATTGGTTGCAATTGTATTTGCAACTTAAGCAGAAAACAAAGAATTTGGGAAATCATTTTATTTTTTTTTAAATATAAATATTTTTTTCTATTCATATATTTACTTAAATATTAAAAAAAGGATACATTTCATTAGAAACTTTAGATAAAATAGAAGAAGGTAAATAATTAAGGGAAAAATTATGGGAAAATACAAGAAAATAGTGAAGCTTCAAAAATCACTATTTTCGTGTATTTAAAATTCTGTTTAAAGATTTCCTAGAAACAAATTAAATTAAATTATTTATTTTTAAATCAATTACCGGGAGATTTCTCTCTTGTTTAGATATTTATTCCGTTTATTTTTTATAACTTTTTTGAAGACGCTTACCCTTTATTTTAAATCAAACAATTTCTTTCTGTGTCCTTGCCCCGAGTGAGGCAGCCATGCGATTCTGGTGGCTGCCCTCCCCACCCCCCCGGAACCCCGACCTGCTTCATTAAATTTCATGAATCGCCCGCAGCGTTTCAGCCATATCCTGTGCATGTTGTTGATGGCTCTGCCCGCAAAATGCCGTTGGGAGTGAAGCCAAGGAGGCACACGGGGCCGAGGGAGAGGGATCAAGGGTGTGTATATATGTACATATCTCATCCACCATTGTTGTCTGCCCAAACATAACTCTCCGCTTCACACACGTACCCGAGACCAAGACCGAGAGCGAGCCCAAGCCCGTATCTTGACCAAGCGCGGGGAAGCCCCTCCCAAAAACAAAACAAAAAAAAAAAAAAAAAACAACAAACCCCAAAAGCGAACCCCATGAACTGTTGTTTCAGCGAAAGCCACAAAAACTGTTGGCGCTTTTATTTATTTGCTATTGATTTCCACTGTCCCAGGACGCAATTTGTTTGCAATAAACTTCATAACAATAATTCATGTCCGCACAAATAAATAATTCATGGGCCCAGTTCGGGTTCCAGATTTCGTTCCCAGCGAAAGCGAAACTGCTGCGACCACAGCCAAGATTTACCCCTGGCCACCTCTGGCTGTGATAGATAATTCCGGGGTCCTTTCTGCCCTCTAATTGTGAGCGAATCCTGAGAAGGACACCGCCGGCCATAAAAGCGAGTTAATAAATCCAAGCGATTCGGCACTCTTGCAATGATAATAAAAACTCGGCGTTAAATTAAAAGGTGTTTCATCGCATCTGCAGATGCGGAGGGAAAAGGGAAGGCCAGCAGTGTCAGTGGAGCATGTAAGCGAGTCCTGCGATTCAATACATTCGATCAGGAGTTGCTATTAAGGCAGGAACTCAAGTGGCCAGGGGGATGAGTGGTGGTGCCATGAATGATTCAGTGGGTTTTTGTGTTAAGCAAAAGTGAGTGAAATGAAAAAAGGAATTAATTGAAGGGGATTTAAGTCTAACGGGGGGTTATTTGAATTATTTATGGTTAGTTTTTGGCCCTGAAAAGTGTTTTTCTAAACTGAAAACTTGAGTTGTTTTAAGGTACTAGTCTCCTAGAGGATATATGTGGGTTATTGAAAGGCGAAAAGCGAGCACTTGTTCTGGCCAAACGCATTCCCAGCCACATTCCCAGCCACATCCGCATTTACATTCACATTCCGCTGGCAAATTCGCAGGGATATGGATTACCAATTAGCATTTCCATTGGCCATTGGCTCGTTTTGTGTGCGGATTGTGGCGGTAGGCGAGGCAAATTGAATTTCCCATTATCGTTTAAATGAAAATTCAGGCAGTGACATCGAGGTTTAACTCCTTCTCTGGGCCCACGTGACGTATGAGCAATGCCACGCTTTGATTTCCCGCCATAAAACACAAAACTCTCGCCGGGGTCAGTGGGAATTGCGAATGAACGAGCTTCGGAGTCCGGCAAATATAATAAAAATCAAGGGAAAATAAAATATTTACACATGCTGGCAAATACACACACACACACACAGCCACACAAATAAACACAAATAAAATATGGCCAAGAGAGGAAAAAGGCGAGGCAATTGAGAAAATGAATTTACTGTGTACGAAATGGTTAAGTAAAAGTTTGTGTATCGAAGCCAGGACCAGTGACAGTGGTTGATTTTTTTTTCCGAATTCAATTCTTACTTAAATTTTGCCTAATTTATTTTATTTTTGAGATATAAAGATAGTAAAGGAAACCCTGTTTTTACACAGTTCTTTTCCTTGGCTTTATATTTAATTCTTAAAAGCCAACACCTTAGGCCACGGTTTCTGCCATTTTTTGGCCAGCTTGCAGCCTCTTTCGTGTCCTGTGAGCCTGTGCCTGATGTTTGACTGTTTGCCGAGGTCCTCCCTGGACGTTCCGTCTGACAAGAGCTGATTGAGTAAATGCGCATCAGGCGCACTGAGCCACTGCCAATAAACTATGTGGACTTCTGCCTTCTTGTATATAATATATATTTGTTTATATATAATATATATGTACATGTGTATGCATTGATCTCTATAGCAAGGGGGGGGAAAGGAAAGGGAAATCCTATAAATATGCCATTTGAAAGATAATGCAGCAATAACAAATGGAAGGGTGGCGGCGGTAGAGGGGGAAAAGCTAGGAAGGAAAAGCTGAAGCCAACTGCAGGATGGAGAAAAGATAAATAGGCAGCAGTAGGCAAACAAGATGGGTAAACAAACGTGGGAAAATGGGGTGAAAATTGGAAAGCACTGGCCTTTTCATTAATCTAAACTTTACAAATTTAGGAAATATATAAAAACAAATTTAAAACTTAATAAGAAAGGCACAAAAAATAATGGAAATGTAGCAAAACGCTTTACTCTCTTCAACCTTTTAAGGTTGATACAGAAACCGTTTCCTTTTGTTATACCCTCCCATTTCTCCAAGTGTACTGGCTGCATTTGCTGGCTTTCGAGTCAAATGGGTAAACAAGCCAGTACACACACACACACACACACACTAACAGCAGACACACTCGTTCGCCAAAGGCGGCAAAACGCATTTGGAAAACGCAATGAGAGACAGCCAATGGCAGGAGCAGAAGGACACTCGCTAACACACACACACACACAGAGGGACGACAGCAGTCGCATAAAAATGCCAACTGTCCGCTTGTGTGACTGAGCCTGTCAGCAGGATGCCAGGACACACTAGGACCAGCTCACAGCTCACAGGAGCCTCAATCTCTGAGACATAGGAAAATATATAGATTTCGTAGCGGCGACAAAACATATTGTAAAAGGAGAAAAAAAATTAGTGAGGATAAAATCAAAGACATGCTCAGAGAGAAAAAAGTCGAATATTTAAAGAATATTTTAAGAAAGAAATGAGCTAGGTAAATTCAAATTCCAAACTTTCCCTAAACAAAAACCATTTCAAAATATTTTTAAATATATTTTCTCTCTTTAGAGTCCCAGAATTTTCTTGCTGTGTAGAACTAGCAAATAGTTGGCCTGCTTGAGAACTTGTAACGTGTTTTATGGGTTTTATAGGTAGTGAAAAAGAAGCAGGGAGAAAGCGGGATCAGGAGAAGGAGCCTCCAGGACAGGGTCAGGGCAATATTGAGGATTTTTATTTCGTTGGCTGTTTGCTAGATTAAATTTACTACATTTGGAATTGAATAACTAAAGCTCCCGGAGGATCATCTTCATTTTGTATTTATCCAGAATGAATGGTAAACGACAGTTGGAATAGCACACAGACACAACAAGGAGCAGGAGCGGGTGCAGGGAAGCGGGCGAGGAGTCGGGCAAAATATTGCACAGGGGCAGGACATGCACACAGACACACATACGAAAACAATCAGTAATGTAATAGAGACGAGGAGCAGGACTCGCAGGACAACAACGCCTGCAAATGCCGGAGCAAGGGGACGCAGGGCGCAGGACGAAACGAAACGAAGCCATTACAGTTGCCAGCGGCATTTTGCAGGAAACAGCTTGACAAGCCGTTGAAATTTATATTGAAAGATGTTTCGTAGTCCTGTCGGCAGGATTAAGTAACTGCTCCCTGCCCCTGTCATGCCCTCATTCCTTTTTTTTCCTCTTTTAGTTTTTGGGTCCCCGTTTGCGGTGCATAATTCATCTAGAAATGAAATCATTGCATATGCATGGCTCCTCCCTTTCAACTATAACGAATCAATACTAAAAACTATAATATTCGAAAAGAAAAACGTAATGTGTATGTGTGTGGGTGTGTGAAAGGACATGTGATCTATGCCAGGATAAGGGATAAAATATGCAAGATAGTATAACATATTCCATGAATACCAAAGCTCGGTTTTAGATGCACAAAATTATTTTTCAGAACATTTGGGGCAAAACGGAACAAGATATTTTTGAAGGGAAGAATAATATATAAAAAAAGAATATAGATATATATTTTATAAACAATAATTACGAGATATTTGCATTTTTTTTTTTAAATTAAAATCTTCTCTAAATACAAAATTACTTTCAAGCCATGGAATAACCCTTATACCTTAGGCTTTATATGGCTGATTTTAGCCCACCGATAAGCCCAACTTACGGATGTTAATCAAGGACATAAAAACTGCTCCGCACAAAGCGCTTTTCCTTTCCCCAAAAAAAAAAAATGTTGAATTAGCACAAAAAAGAAAAAGTGAAAGTAAACAAGAGCCTTGATAAGAAATATGCAAAAAGAGAGCAAAATGGCAGTCATTTCGCTGACGGAAAGGGGTAATATACACTACACAAAAAATATAAAAAGAAAGGAGAGAGGAAAAAAGAAGGAAAAGTCAGGCTGAAAACGCTTCCTTGGCAGGTATGAATAAACATAAAAGCGTTTTCTTTGGGCCTTTTTATCGCGTAAACGCATCAAAAAATTCAATTGTATTTAATACACGCTCCCACACACCCACACACCATACACACAATCGATTGGGGACGAGGCACACACAAAAGAAGCAACAGAATGTGTGTGATTGGGCCATAAAAGCGAATATTACGCATACGCCCCCTTAGCCGCCGCAAGGCAAACCGGGGGCTCCCAGTTAAGCCCAGCCAAAAAGCCAATTTGATTAACAAAAAAAAAAGGAAGGAAAGGAAAACCATGAAGATGATCTCAATGATGAGGATGAGGATGAGAATGCTGCTGCTGAGTTGCCTGAAACTGCATATTTTTTGGAAGTCACCTCTCATGGGGGAAGGGTGGAAATTGCATTTGAATATAAATCAAAAATATAACCAAAAGAAACCCCCAGGAGTCGAAGCTCAATTAAAAGGGAAGACCAAGCAGAGTTCAGTTACAGTTAAACTCAAAAATATAAGTTTATTTTTGGACTTCAAGCTGAGAGCTTAGCAGAGACTATTTCATGGCCTTCAACTGTTTCATTTGCTTCCCAAAAATATCTATAAACTTTCCCATTTTTCGTGGCTATTTTTGCATTTTGCATATTGTTTTATGTATTTACCAGAATATCGCAACGACAATAGGTTTCGGTAAATAATATTTCATGCAAGGAATTAGGCAAAAGGCTTTCTTCTTTGGGGTTTTTGGGCTTTGGGATTTGGATTCCCATTCAGATTCGGCTTCAGATTGAGTTTGAGCTTGGGTGTGTGTAGGCCTCTGCCTGGCCTCGTTTCCGCTTCCGTTTCCGCTTCGCTGGGTCGCTCTACACGTGTTAAGTGTTCCCCCAAAAACTCAGACTCACCTGGCGCGGAAAGTTGCCTCCTTGCCTCCTTGCTACCTTTATACTTTCAGCTTTTTTTTTTCTTTTTTGTTGGCCGGTCAAGCGACCTACGTTAAGTGTCAAACACATTTTACTTGGCAATTTCTTGGGTCGTTCGCTGTGGCTTTTCCCCCCTCATTTTCCCTCCCTTAGCCACCTTTTCCCCGGGGGCGGCTAATGCTCTTGTGTCTCATGTCGTAGGCGTTGCCAACTCTAATGAAATGATTCATTTCCGGTTTCCGCTCGGCAGCGGGTGTGCCAGTGTGTGTGCCAGGGTGTTCACACTTGACACTTTCTTTCCGCTCTGGTTTTTCGTGTGAGTGTGTGTACGTGTGGCTCGTACTCGTCCTCATCCTCGTCCATGTCCTTTATCCACGCTCCTTGCTTCGTTGGCTTTCACGTTGGCCACGTTGATAAATTTGTGTAAATTCGTTTTAGCCAATTTCCAGACACACACTCACACACATGCAGTGAGCTAATGTCCTTGGGGAGTTGGAAATTCGGTAGCATTCTCACCTTTTTTTTTGTATCCTTTTTTCAACTTGCGGTTTGCCTATCACGTGTTTTACGTAAAACCAAAAAAAAAAAGAAGAAGGGAAAAAAGCAAGAAAGACAAACGATCGGAAATAAATTTACAGATAAGTTCAGGACGCCAGCGAATTGCCATGTTAATATTTTATTGGCAACTGTTTAGGCCAACTGGTTTAGGCAATTAACTGCTTAGGTTTTGCTGTGATTCAGCTTGAATAAATTATGCGAGAGGTAGTTAGTTTATATTTAGGGGAATTTGGGAGATTTATTTAATTCCTTTTAAGAATATTGTTTTATCTTTGCTTACACTTTTCCTCTAATATAAGATTTCATTTATTTGTAATATTTTCCTAAATATTTTAAATGCTTACCTCTAGCGCATATCTTTTGGTAACATTTTCTATTGATAAACTAAATGTTGTACACAATGTACTATGAATTTATTGACACTTATTTTTTAATATTATATTCTTTAATAATTTATTTAAATTTAATTTACATATTTTTCCATTAGGTGTTGTGCTAAGGATAAAATAAAATTCCTCTTTAATAAACTAAAGGTACATTAGTATTTTCTATTAATTTTTAAACTTTTAAAATTGGCTTTATATTTATTTTCATGATGATTCTTTTTAATTTATTTTCTATATAATTTCCCAACTATTTTTGTGCTAAACTTGCATCCTTTGGGGGCATTCTCTATTGATATCCCTGCGGTTGCCGCGAAAATGCTGCAAATTGTCTCGTGTTTAAATAATTTCTGTGCCATTTTTTTCGCCTAACTCTTGTTGGGGGTTTGATCTCTACTTTTTATTTTGTTTTTCACCGAGTTTCTCTCAGTTTTTCTGTTCTGCTTTTCGGTAATATATATGTATGTATGCATATATATATATTTTTTTTTCGGCTAACTCTTGGTGCTGCTGCGGTTTCGTCTGCAGCCGACAGGAGGCTAGAGGCGCCTCTCTTGGTCAGTGCCACACAGTAGTGCCACCCCCTTTTGTGCCTCGGTCACATGTTTCATGCCAGTTACAGCGGATTGCCAGGGACGTTGACTAGAAGGGGGACTAGCTGCACAGAGGGAAAAGTTCAGACTTGTAATTAAAGAGTTGGGTAAATAAAATTATAAAAAAATTGTGTTTCTAAAAAATTTAGTCCAGAATATAATGAATTTTCTTAGATTTCTTAGATTTTATATTATATTCCCTTATTTATCTCAGTGTATTTGAACTGGTGGCGCTCATAACTTATGCCCGAGGCCCACACCCCGATGTTTCGTTACCAAAAAATGGCAAATGGCGGGCCGAAGTAGCGCATTTGTTACCACGGCCCATGTTGTCACACACACACACAGAGAGACAGGGACTTAGCCATGGCCAGAGGGTTCCTTTCCCTGTTACCCTCCTCCGCTTCCCCCCTTTGCTGCAACATCCCGGGGCGTCAGTTTTGAAACATTTACTTTATGTTGTTCACAGGAAATTAGATTTTTTTTTTGTGTTGCCGCCCATTTCCTCCATTTGTTTTCGTTGCAAGCGGCTGGGTGGCAGGGTGTCCACTGTGTCCAGTGTTGGGCAGCGCATTTAGTTTTTATAGCCAACTTGTCAATGACAACGGCAGTAGCTATGCCGGAGTATAGTAGATGCTGGGGCAGGAACCATGTCCTTGCGGACAGGAAACAAGCTCATTGCGGAAACAGCTTTTTAGCCATAACAAGCCGCACACACACATACACTAGCACTAGCACTAGCTGCCAACTTGTTTGCCATGCTAATTTATTTATAGACGGAATTGGCGCTAGTGAGTGTGGGTGAGTTGAAGTCCTTGTTTTTTTCGTCTTCATCTCCTCTCTTCCTTTTTATTTTTTGATTCCGGCTTTCGTGTAAATTTCCGCCACAGACGACAAATTGCATACGTGCCACGCCCACCTGGTTGCCTCTTTAATTCGATTTCGAGCTGTGCAAACAAATCATTTAATGCCCGCCAAACTCATTTGTGCAAACATATTTGGGTCATTCCGCCATTCGGCGAAGGAGCAGAAGCAGGAGCTGCTGCCTCGTTCTGGCCGCGGAAAAACCGTGAAAAAATTTAACCGCGAAAGGGGGGAGGGGAGGAGGGAACTTTTACCCATTCCTTGTTCCATTTTTTCTTTTTCCTCCCAAAAATTCTCCTCTTTGAATTCCTTTATGGGGAATACTCTTCACGTAAAAAAAAGGGAAATGCTGTTTTCTTAATTTAAAATGGGAATAAAAGTGAACTTTTTAAAGTATTTTTTTTTATATATTTTAAAAGTTTTATATATTCTTCCCATATTTATAAATTATATTTTATATAAAACTGCAAGTACAAGTTTAATATATAAATATACTTTTATTACCGATTTCTCCACAGTTTCAAATGTAAGAATATCCCCATATTATATATAAAATATTTCCCAAATTTAATGTATTCTTTAATATATTAAATATTAAATTAACAAAATGGGGAACTTTGAAATTTGTGTTTGACAAATTAAAATTATTTTAAAATTAAATATTAAAATTAGGAATATTTAACGGTCTAAATATTGATCCCGTTTTCCTCCTCCTCAGTGCACTCCTATCGCTTATTTTTCTTGACTTTTTGTTTAAATCCTCTGACGGACAGCTGGCCCCCATAGGCGCACGTGCCTCGCCAGGATACTTGCTGGCCTCCTGCCACTGCTCCTGTCCAACTGCAGCTCGTTGGTAGGACATGATAAGTAGCATAACCATTAAAATCAAAAGCAGAGCGAAAGCAACGCCAGTTTGCAAATGGAACGCGGGCCACTTTGCTTAATGTTCGTTCGCTTCGGTAAAAGCATCGCCTGTCCGTGTCAGGGTGTCCCCACCTCAGGAAAAAAGGCAGGGGAGGGTGGGGGGTGGTTTTGAAAAAAGGGCAACCACGAAACCAACCATGCCGCCCAGGACACCCAGAATTCCAAAACCCAAGCCCAGGGACATGCATTCATTTTTGAATGGATTCGCGGAATGTCGACGCAGTGGCAGTGGATCAGGTGGAGCCTGAATGGAGATTGGTTGTCCTGTTGCCAGGAGCGTCAGCCCAAAAGGACGGAGAGAAAAGGGGGCGTGGGAATGGGTTAATGGGCGAATGTCGCGCTGCGGGAACAAATTGTGTGAATTAACCCATTTATAGCTGCGGCTCATTCCCATGACTCTTCCCATGCTTTGGCATTTCATTCATTTGCTAAATGCCAGGAATGACAGTCATACAAAGGATTACAGGGGAGTTAATCATCGAGGATAATGGCTTTTGTTGTTTTTTTGTTATTATTTTCTATAAATTTGTTAATTGTTAAGAGCAGCTTTGTTGGGTTGTGCCTAAACTCTTATGTTTTTAGCAACCTCAAGCAGCTTCACCTCGCCTTTTTCCAACCAGATTTTTCCACAACATCCTTCTTTACGCGCTGCTCATTCATTTTCCACAAGGAAAATTTCATTTCAATTTGTAAAACGTTCTTCTTTGTCGTCGTCATCGCCATCCTCGTCGTCGTAGCTGTGGTTAAATTTCATATTTTTTAAGGGGCGCCCCCTCCCCCCAGTCGAAACTGTTTCCACGCCATGACAGCTGTTGCCGGACAGGCAGCCCGCTTTTCTCCGATTTTCCCCTCCCCCTACCCCCCAACTACGAACAAATGAAAAGCAATTTACGCCGAGTAAAGGTATGAGAGAGAGAGAGAGAGAGAACAGCGGAAAATGCGATGGGGCCAAGTGAATCAAGGCAAGGGAATCGCTCAAAAGCATTCAACGCGAATGCCGCCATTCATGCGAATGACCAACACCAGGTGCCACCCTCCTACTTGACCCTTAACCCTTTTCCTGCCATTTTCCTACACCTTTCTAAGGTGCTTTAATGGACGGACGTCGACGGTGGCTGTGGCCAAACCGACATTTTTGAATATTAAAATTCTCGCCCTCGAAATGAGTATTCTTTGAGCGACAGCGACAGCTTTCCCAGCTAGGAAAAGGTTGGCCCTGTGGCTCAGCCATAAATAAGAACATTTTCTTAAGCGAATTTCCCTCAAACCAACCCGCAAAATCACAAAAAAAAAAAACAAAAATAAGGAGAGAAGAGAAAAACTTTGCCGCCACATTCGCTGAAGCGCGAGTCCTTCTTCTTCGTGGCTTTTCGAAAAGGCAAAAGGCGGGACAGGGAAATGCGGTTGTGCACCTTTTGTTGGGCTCCGTCCGGAATTTATATATTTTATTTTATTTCATTTTATTTCACATTTCGCTGCTGCCATTTTAATATACAATATTATGTCTTGGCCCCTGTTTTGCGTAAATTTTCCTTTGCTTTTCTTTTGAGAAAGAAATGAAAAGGAGCAAAAGTGGAGAGAGAGAGAGAAGAAATGACACGTTTCGCGCTATGAAAATTTATGGAAATTAAAGAAAGTTTCGTGTTTTGTCGATAATCGAATGAAAAATGCAAATGTCTTTCGGATTTATGGCTGGTTATTATCGTTTCAAGTTGCGGTCCAAGGACTTCCCTTTGAGGATAACTTCAAGGTTGTGTTCCAAAGTCTGGCTTAAGTTGTAAAGTTATGTCATACTTGGAAGCTTTGTTCATTCTTGCTGTCCATCTTTAACCCCACATTGCCTCACATTTATTGATTTACCTCTGCTGGCATTTTCTTTCGTCCTTTTTTTTCTCCTGTGTCCTGTGTCCTGTGTGTGCAGCGTATCCCTATCAACTATGCTACTTATGCTGCTCGAACAGCTTTCCTAGATGTTCTCTGTCATATTTGCTGCAAAATGCTCGCTCACAACTTATTCCGCTTGGTCATGCGGCAGTTAAAGCTGCCTCTCCCCCCTCCCCCTCTGGCCATTTTCCGCCTTTCCACTTTTCCATCCCGTCCCGTCCCATCCACCTTCAAGTGGCATTCTGCGAGAATCCTGTCATCTTTTACGCATTCATTTGCAACGCCTTTTAGTTGGTCCAGTGCGTGTCCCGTTGCCGTGGCGCCTTCATCACATTTCCGCATTTTCCAAGCTGCGGCACACTGGTGCAAGGGGGGGGCGGGTTTCCTTTTCGGCATTTTTCCAGCAATTAGTAGAGAGTTGTCAAATTTAAGGAAAGAATTTATAAAAGTTTACAATGATGGGTATATTTTTAGGGAATGTTTTTAAGAGCTTGTTATTGAAAGAATCGATCAGTTTTCATATAATTTATTTATTTAATTTATTTAAAACCCCAAGAAAAAGTTAGTCAATACTGTGATATCTATAAACACAGAGAATACCTTTGAAAATATAATTAAATGTTCAAGAAACATTAAAGAAACATTCCAGTTCCCCTACGGTCTACGATGGATATCAAACTCCAGCTCAAGAAGAAGCTATTGAAAGTGTTGATGATTTAATTGAATTTTTTAATTTGAGAGCCAAAAAGTTATTACGGAAAGTTGTTGATATCCCAAAGAAAATATTTTATGTTAAAATATTTAATATATAAAATCAATTAAATCAAAATTTCAGCATTGCCACACTGTGCTCTCCGCTAGTAACCCAACTCCAGCTTAAGAACTGGACAGCCACGCCCCTCCATCCCTATTGGGTTACTCCACACCACTCAATGCCCACTCACCCCCTCCCCCCACAAACCCCTCCTCCCTCTGCCTTCGTCTCATTTCATTTCGTTCCATTTTGTTTTAATAAATTAAAATGTCAACTTGATAAATGAAGGTTTCGTGGCGGCATTTTTGAAGTGGCATCTCCGCTTCCGCATCCGCAGGCTTGGGCCTGCTCACGCACTGGCACACACACACACTTTTAGGGGACAGTGGCCAGTGTCCTTTGTGTGGGAATTGGTGGGTCCGAAAGGACCTCAGTAAATTATGTTGTTGTTAGTTTCACTTCATCTACGAATGCGAATGCGAATGCGAAGGAGACGGCGAACTGCCCAGTGTCCTGCTCCCGCTGGGGGTCCTGCGGTTGTGTCTAAGTGGTTATGAGTTAATTTTATTTATTTATTTATATTTTATTGTTATCATCTATTTCACTTTTTTGTTTAGTGTCCGCAGTAAGTGAGCATTATTTTATTGCTGGAGAAAAACATATGCGAGTCCCCAAGAATTTTATGGAGCGTTATGGCTTCAAGCTAGGAAGGAAGGAAGGAAGAGGAGGAAGGATCCCATAAATTCTTTTTTCCTTTTTTTTTTTTGGCTCCAAACTGTAACCGAAACCGAAAAACCGAAAAGACATTTCCTGTCTCTCATTAAATTTGTCTACGCATTCATTTGTCAGCAAGTCGTAAAATCCACAAAAAAAGAAAAGAAAAGAGGGTAAGGGAAGGGAAAGGAAGGACAAGCAAAGTGTAGGATTTTTATTTTTAGGCCTTGTCCTTTTTTTATTGTTTCCCATCCGGACACCTGTTTCTTTTTCTTAGCCAGCTTTGGCTTCGAGTCCTGCCTCCTCTCCTGCCAGCCTGGGGCTTATCAGTCAGTCAATGCCCGGGCATCAATTCATCCATCTGGGCCTCGTTTTTATATGTATATATATATTTTTTTCTATATCCGATCTGGCCTCAGTCAAGGACGAGCGTAATGTGGATTGATAGATGCAAAGGGAATGACAAATTACAGGCAGAAATGTGAGAGACAACGTTGGTCTAATCAACATGTTGGAAATCCAGTTTAAAGCCAACTCCTGATGTCTAGACGAGGGCTATTTGTTATAATAAATTAGGGCAGGCTTAGAGGGAGAATAAGATAAATATTTATGGCTAAAAGAATATATACTTTAAGTATACATTTATTTATTTATAATTTATACTCCTTTGTGCTTACTTTTGTTGATTAAAAGTTGCCCTCCCATTCAATCAAGCAAAGTTCAAGTCCCAAATCAGGGGGGATTTTATGCTTTCATTTTGTTGTTTTTTTTTATATATATTTTAGCTAAACTTTTGTATTATATTCGCTTTATATTTTATTTGTATTCCGTATTCCGTGTTTCGTATTTTTTTTGTTTTATGCTTTATTTTGGCCAAGGAGAGTTGAGAGTATCGGTGGCAGGTGGCAGGTGGCTGTCCTCTTCCAACTGCTGTTGTTAATTTCCCTTTTTGGCCAGGACTTTGTGCCGGACACTGAGGCACAGTCCCCGAAGCAGGGACATAAAGGACGAGCGAGACAGTGAGTCACCTGAATGACCCCTGGGAGCTGTCACAGGAAACATTTCCCATTTCTTCCGGTCTTGTGTCAAATGCTGGCATTAATTGTTAAAAACAAAAGGCAAGCGAGAAGGGCGCAGGCACAGGGATAGCGGGAAACGATCGCTGGGGAAAAGTCTTGCTCTGCTTCTCTAGTTTGGTGTGCATTTTTTTTCTTCTGGCAACAAATCAACAAAAACTTGACTTTAAATAAATGCACCGCCAATCCACTTGGATGAGCTCGAATTGCACAAGGAGTAAGAGTAGGAGTTGGTGTAGGAGTTGGGGACTGCCGCCCACCAAAGTTTGTGTATTAAATTAAAACGCTCAGCGGCAAAACTTTGGCCCGCACACACACACACACACCCACTTCCTTACCCTTGGCCAACCCGGCGTATGCGCAATGTCGAAGGCAAAGGCAGAGGCTAGGAAACCAGACCCGGTTCTACCTGCGGAGGGAGTAACTTGTGCGCCTTTGTTGGCACTTTCAGCGTAAATCGTTTGCTGGCCCTTTTCAGAGAAAACACTGAGCAGAAACAAGGGTTAGTTTATCAATAAATCAAATAATTTATTCGACCTCAAAGTGGCTCCTTGTAATAATAAAAGTGTTTTAAGCTCATATTAATTTTAATAGATTTATTTTCTTGTGTTTCTCAGATATTATCCCATTTTCTCAATGTCTCCTTGCCAGTCCTTTTTCGCATTGCAACTGTTATTAGCTTGGGCAGCGGCAGCGGGTTTACGAGGAGAAGCAGCAGCTGCTACTGCTCCTTTGGTCCTTGAGCGGCGTCTCTGAAGTGCAACTGCAGCGGCAGCCTACATCGAAATCCCAAAACAAAACTTTTTCCGGCTGCCACGCGGTTAGTTGAGGGGGAAATTTTTCGGTGAGCAGAAGCTAGGAAAAATTCGAAACCCAAAAGGGAAGAAAAGTAGAGGAAAATGCTTCGGGGAAAACGCAGACGGACAGACGGAGTAGATAGTGTCTTGCAAGTAGGTACTTATGGTATATGGCTATATGTTGAGGTATTTTCGATTAAAGGAAAAGTTTAGCTGGGAAAATCAGGGGAAAATGTTGTTATGCATTAGAATGAATAAAGAACAAATATTCCTCAAATATTTATACATTTCTTTATATTTATAAACAATTTATATTCATTTACAAAGATAATTTTTGCAGTATTTAAAGACAACTCAATATTTTTAGTTAATTACAAATATTTGCCATATTCCTTAATTATTTTGCATTTTAATAAATTATTGAAACTGTGTTTAAATGTTTGAATTTTAAAATTTAATTTTAATTATTTTTTTTTTTTAATATTTGCCATGCCTTTCAATTATTCCTATATTTAACGAGTCATAAAATCTACATAAATTATTTATAATGCCTCCTTGGTTTTTAAACATAATAATTATACTTAATATGCATTACAGATTTTTTCAAATTGGCTTTTAGTCAAAGTTGAATTCAACTATTAATCAAAATGGAATTAGGTTTTTACTCTTTATTTAAACATTACTTTTTGTTCATGTCAGATATGATGATATTTATGACCTGCCTTTTTTAACGGGTTAATTTTCATTGAATTTTCAACTAAATTTGGTTTATTAAAGCAGCCCAGAGCCAGTTTTAAATTAATTATTTATGCGCTTATTTCGGCCAAATGTAAAAAACAACAACGAACAAGCAGAGAGCCAAAAGCCGTGCAGACATGAAAGGCTCTCAGAAAATTGGCCAACAAAATATCAATTTTATGAAAATCAAACACACAAAAATAACGCAATTAGCGGCTTGAATTTAAGGGTTTGAGGAGGAGCGGAGAGTCCTGGCAGAGTCCTGGCTGGGTTATGCCGTAGCAATCATAAATTGTGCTTTCTGGCTGCCTGCCTTATGAGTTTTTCGTTTTAATTTCCTCTTGTTAATGGGAAAAGCTCACTCTCACTCACATAATAAATATGAATTTGATACGAAAAATGCAATTAAAATGTACGAGCCAAAGTCTTGGCTATATATATATATCGTGTATATATATACAGTGACATGGGGGCTGGGAAGCCATTCATGCAAAACATCAAAAGCCTTCCTGCTTCGTCCTTCGCTTCTGTGCGCTTTTTTGTTGTAATATTTTTCTCTGGATTTTTCCCCGCTTGCCTTTTGCAATTTTCCATAGCATACTTTGGGGTCGCCTTTCCCCGAGTGGCAAGAAAGTTGCAAGAATTTTTCAATCGAAATACAAATGAAATTATACGTATGCCGTATGAGAGGGGCCGCTTTAAGTGAGTTTTCCTTCATTAGCAGTGGAAATGGCAGCGAGAGCGCTAAGCCAAACAAGTGACAGGAGGCGGAGTCCATATACTATACATATAACATATATATATATATTTATTTATATATATATATATGTGTATTTTGTGGAGAATAGCAGCCAAGTCTCCAAGAAAAATAAAGCAAAATTGTTGCCACCACTTCAAAAGCAATGCAGAAACTGCCTCCGGGAGAAAAACAAAGCCCGAAAAGAGGACAGAAAAGTAGCAGCAGCAGCAGCAGCACCCACAGGAAAAACAGTGAGGAAAAATTCTAGGGTAAAAATTGATAGACCTAGACATACTCTGTAGTCAAAGAAGACTGATTTTGAGGAGTTCTTCCAACGAAGAAGGAGTTCTTCCTTCTCTCCCAGAATTTTCTATAATTTTTTGCTGTATTTAAATACCCTTCTTTATCAAACTATATCCTTTTCTAATGCCCTTTTCATAGGGTATTTACCCAGCACAAAAAAAAAAGACAACACGAGTGGTTAGTAGTTGCTAGAATCTGCGCTTGACTTTGACTTCAATTCAACGCCTTCGGAATTGCCCCGGCGACAGGCGAGGGCAAGGTTGCTCCTTGGTTGCTTTCTTTTCCCCGCCCTCCCTTCCCCTGCTACTATTTTCCCTACCGCATTTTCTTTATTATTTTGCCTTGCTGTTACCACTTCCGGTTGGCCAGCCCACTCTTTCTTTTTTGCATTGTGAGAAAACTTATACGCGACTTGCTGCTGTTCATAAACACTTTTCGGGGGACAACGAAGCCACAGCCTGGAAAAGTCAGGAGTCGTTCAGGTTCTGGGATCAAGTAGCAGGGATCAGTCTGTGATTTTTCCCGCACATGCGATTTCCTTATTGTGGCCATTATGTGATTTACAGAAAACTGCAGCGATATGGTTTACAGGGGGCTCTTTGGGCCACGTTTTTCCCGGGGACATCCGCCAGGAAGGCATCGAAGGAAGCCACTTCCGACTTGGCAGCTCCTTGAGAAGGATTTCTGAAGTGCAGGCGGAAGTGGGCGGGGGTCAGAGGGCCATGCAAGTTTAAAGGCCCAAAGGCAACCCGCGGCATTGTTAAGAACCTGTTGTCGTTGCTGTTGTTGCTACCGTTTTTATTAGCCACAATCAATCCGCTTAAGCAGAACAACAAAGGAGCGAGGGAAATCTAAAGAAGCCCAAAGAAAAGGTGGAAAAAAAGAGAGACAGAGACTGAAGAAATGAAGGAAGTCGATAAGCGGAAAACGGGGGCTGGCCCTTTCTTTTTCTTTCATTTTTTTTGTCACTCGAGGAAAAGCCCCTCACAACAATGGCGAAAATGAATGGAAAACGCTGTACAAATGGCTGGAAATCTGATACAACAATATGGCAGTGCCGATGCTCAGTAATCCGGGTAATCAGTAATCCGTAATCAGTAATCGGTGAATCGGTGAATCGGATGAGACGCGGAGACCATTATTTTTTTTTTTTGAGAGTGCAGAGTCTTTGTCCTGGTAAAATATTAAATATTTTGGGATAATTTAAGCAACTCAAAGCGGAAAGTTAATCCAGAATCGATCAGGGACACACATGTGTTGTATATCCTGATGTGTCCTGCTGTATCCTCCCGTATCCTGGCCATCAATTCAGAGCCTGCTAAGAGGCCTGCCATTGAAATCGTTGCATTGAACACCAAATGGCCATTATGTGAGCTGAGCGCTGTGCCGGGGCCACTTGATTTGTGGAGAGGGAAAACTGCCTGCCTGGGAAAACGTGATTCGTGACTCGTGAGTAGTGATTTACAGGGAAAACGAGGCACATCTGAGATTAATTTGCAATGAAGCAAGGTGTCGTCCTAAGCATTGCTTTGATGTGAGTACTTAAACGCTCTATCTTAGCCTTTAATTTATATTCTCTGACTTAAAAACAATATATTTTTCTAAAGAAAATATATAATTTATACAACCATATATGTATATTTGTTTGTATACAAATATATTTTTAAAACTCCTGTTGCCTTTTTTATTTCGTAAATAAATTCCTACATTTATGTTTGCTGTTTGCATATGCATTTAGCTTCGTTAGTCTGAGCCGCTTTTGGCCCGCTTTTCCTGCGCGTTCGCTTTTCCAGCTATTTGCCAGCCCCCGTTTTCGCGAGGGCTTAATTGTCGCAGTGCTCTGGGTGGGGGGAGTTGAGTTTTCCAACTCAAACCCTTCCTCGCCCACATTTTCGGCCATTTTTCACGTCCCCCTCGGCAGCGGAAATCGTCCCAAAAATTGTCCTCGTCGTCGTCGGCTTTCAATGAAATTTCGTCGAGCATTTTTGTGCACAAGGCGATGATCATCTCCCCTCCTATATGGACTTTATATGGGATGACATTTTGTAGATACCCTGGAATCAGGTGGGCTATAGCCAGTATTATGTCTGTGGGTGCTGGGACACCCTCGAGACGAGAGAGGTCCTTTAGGGATGGGTATTAAAAGTTGGGAAACAAAAAACAAGAAAAGAGAAGAGAAGAGGATCAGGACAAATGTTTTCCGCTGCTTCGCTGATAAAAATTGCATGCATGGCTACACTGGGAGAAATAATAATTCAATTGTAAATAAGGGATAGAAATCTCCCAAAGAAAATAGCAAGTAAAACCCTGACTTTAACCCAGAAAGAAGCTTAAGTTTCATTTAATTTGTTATAAGTTGATCGGTTTATTGTTTGTTTTCATTTTTTACCAATCAATTTTCCCAAGTTTTATACATTTTCTTGCTGTGTACTGTCTGTCTGCTGCTCGAGAAAATATGGCGCAATAAAGTTTGGCGCTCTCGCGACATGAGCGCATTTTTGAAGGCTCCTGTTGGGTTTTTGTGTGTGCAGACATTCAGGGGAAAGGGGAAAAAGGGGTGGAAAGTGGGTGCAGACCGTGTGGAAAACTGTCTGTGTGTTGGGGAAAATGTGTGGAACTTTTGGTGGGGCGGGAAATGGAAGGATGCATGCCGTTTCTATCGCTGCCAAAATTTTTAATTTCGAATTGCGCCCGAGGCCATTTCAAGTCAACGCGACCGCGGAACATATATATTCCGGCAGACTATATGTTTCTTCTCTCTTTTTTTTTTTGTGTGTAACCTGAGTGCAGGGCACAGAAGTTTCTTCTACAATCTTTCCATAATTAATAAAGTTGGCTGAAATTAATGCAGTTATCGCCGTGAACCACACGTGTCTGCACTTTTTTAATATTGTTTAATATTGGGCTTGAAGAGCTGCTTGAATGGATTTTGAGTTGGAATAAATAGAAAGTGATTTAAGGGATTATACAATTAAGTATTTAATTGTTTATTTGAAGCTTTAAGCTTTGATTCCGAGAGAATTTCAATTAGGAACTCACTAATTTATTATCTTATTTAAAAGCAATCAAAAGGATTTTATGTATATTTATTTTTGGTTTGATTTGTTCTGTTTTTGATGCTTTATTTTATGTTTCCTCATAGTTATTTCTTTTTTTTTTAATCTTGACCCTTGATATCTTTCTTAATTTATTTCCTCCACTTGAGTTTTCAATTTGCTTTCAATTTGTTGATTCCTGCGTGGGATTTTTCATTTGTCTCCTTTGTTATTTTCATTTTCTTTTGGCTTTTTGCATTGCTTTTTGGCTTTTCCTTTCTGATTTTTGCTTTTGCTCGATTTTCCACCATTTCCAATCAGAAACGTGGGCCATTTGTTGATTTTTTGGCCAATATCCATGCCCAGGAATATGCTTGGGAGGGGGTGTGTGTGTGTGCGTGTGTGTATCTGACAAACAAAAGGCGACATCGTCATCGGTGGCTAATTTGTATCAACCGGGTAACAGAATCAACAACAATGGCCAACCGATGGAAACAACAGCGAAACAACAATGCCGGCAACAGGTGTGCGGCCAGCGCCATAAATGAATTTTCAATTTCCCGGAAAAGGCAGAGAAAATGCCCTTTAGCAAAAAAAAAACCATTTAAAAATAATCAAAAGCAAAACCCAACAAAATTTCTATATTAAATGATTAAAATTGAACTCCTATGACTTCCTTGAATCAGAAAAGTTTTTAAAAGGTTGCTTTAAAAATCCCTAAAATTAAAATCAGGACTTAAATTTCATTTAAAAACCACTCCAAAGCTAGAAAATTTCCCAAGTGCTGTCTGAAGAATAATTCCCGGGTATTAACCATAACATATTCCCGTCTGATACGTGATTCTTCCAGGCACTTGAGGCCACCGACTCCTCGTCTTTTCTTAGACGCTCGACAGGAAAACAAAAAGCCAGGAGGGGGGCAGGGGATTACCTTGATTCCCGCCGCATTTTCCGGCTTTTCCGGGACGCCGGAGTCGGGCATTAGGGGCTCCGGCTAATAAAAGCTACAAATAATCGCGCATTTATTACGCTTATATGCCATGTGCACCAAGAAAAAGCTGAAAAGCAACAAGAAAACAAACACATGTTGCCTTTATTTATTTAATGCGGTGCAAAATCGGGTTGGTGCACTTGGAAAAATGAAGGGTTACTTTCTGAGAAGTAGGAATTGTAAATAATTAATTACTTTATTATTTCTTTGGGGGAAAATTTGAATTTTAATTCAGTTTTAAGGTGAAATAAAAAACAGGAAAATAGGTATGCATTTAAATAATAAATAATTTAATCAAAAAACTATGAAAAATATATAAAATATTTTATAAAAGGTTTTTTAAACTTAATATAGTTAAACTATAATTTATTAACATTTTTTAGTCTAAAAAAAATGTCTTGCAAGACCTGCGAAACAATCAAAATAACCAAAAGAATATAAAATATAATCCTATGTATTTTTTTTGTAGTGTAATTGCCCCATTTTTTCGTTTTTTCCCTTTATTTTTTTTTTCACATTACCATTTCGTGCAGAATTTGATCATTATTATTGTTATTACTAGTATTATGCGCCGTCCTAATTCGCACAGATTTAGCAGCTTTCCCACAGCTTTGCCGCCCACACCCTCGGCTCACCTCATCTTGGCCAGAAGATTCCAATTCCAATTTCCCCGCCGGCCTTTGGGCCAGAACCGAACTCAGAATTTGTGGTTGGCCGTCGCCTAATAAGCCGAGAGGCTGCGCGTAATGCCCTTAAGTCGATAATTAGGGGCCGTGTATGACGAAGACAAGGACTATGATGACTATGGCATTGTTATGGTTATACCAACTACTCCTCCCCCGCGGCCCCGCCAAGGATCTGCATCCTGTTTAGGCTGTGGCATTGGGGAGTTGCTTTCTTTCTTTCTTACTTAATTATTTACAGAAAATTTAAGAGGTTCCTGAGAGGTTTTTTATATAAGTTTAAATTGCTTAATTATTAAAATTAATTATTTAAATGAGACATTAAAGAAAATATCTAAAAAGAAGATAAAGTATCACTTAAGTATCTTTATTTTATTTATATAATTAGTTAAAGCAAGCTTTGGGCTTTGTTAATTCCTAAGATCCTTAGATTACAATCATTATTATTATTACCATTATCCTTATTATTATTATTATAACTAAACCCAGGCTTTTTCTCTTCTTTTGTATTCCTTGCAGGTCCTTCTTCCCCAGCGACTTGAAGGTGAGTCAAAGACACTTTAAATATAAAAGTAGATATAGATTTCAACTTTGGGGGATTGCCAGTAGCCCAAGGCTTGGCTATGGGATATGGGCTAAGGGTACAGATACAGATACAGATACAGATACATAGACATATATACAGATACTGATACACACAGATACTCATCTGAGACAGCTGTCTTGGCATTTTAAGTGAGCGCTTCACCCCGGCTTTGCCATGGCTCCGATAACATAAGCAATCGACCCAAAAAGTTGGTCAATTGGCAATAAAATCAAAAGCGAAAAAAAGAAGTTCAAGTTCGGTGGAAAATTCCAGGGCAGGAGTAGGGAAAACCCGGCTGCTGGGAAAGTTGGCTCGCCAAAGTCCAAGTCCAAGGCGTGACTGGCATTGGGAAATCGGGGCGGTCGCTGAGTTGGTTCATAAAACGCTTTGTACGCTCAAACAGACACAGTAATTGGCGATACACCCAGGCACACACGCACACCCGGACTAGGACTTGTTTTACTTGGCTGATTTTTTTTTTTTTATATGTATATATTTTTTTTTTGTTGTGTAATAATCTTAGCAACCGACATGTGGGTGCCCTCTCAGGTCATTTTTTAACTTGTTAATATTGTTTAAAAATCTTAACAAAAAAAATTATGAAGTGATATGGGATTTAACTTTATTAAAGTATTTTTTCTTTTTAGATTTTAAGAAGATTTTGTAGAAAATAAAATGGTTTCTTTGATGATTATTTCACAGAGAAATAAACAATTAAAAAACATCCTAAAAACAATATATCTTCAAAATAATAATTTCGCCATCAAAGAATATTTTTTTATTTATTTTATATTATTTTTCTCAACCAGAAAAACACTTTCTGGCAGTCGCAAGGACTCGGCTTTCCTTTTGCCGTTTTTGGGAAAACTTTGGCGGCGACGGCGACGCGCCTTTCATAAACTTTGAGTGTTTCTGTTGCTGGCATGCACTTACTACATTCCGCTCTCCTTCTTTTTTATTTCCTTGGCCTCACTCGCATTTATTTGTATTACGCTCAGCTTTGTTCGTCCTTTTTTTGCCTTTATTTTTTCCATTTTTTTTATTGAGTGGCCATCTTCTGGCTGTCTGTGTGTGTGTGCGCTGGAATTTTAGTGAAAAATTATTTATTATAAAATCCACCCGAGCAGCAACGAAATTATGAGGGAAATTTCCGTTCGCTTTTGGCTCGAGTGCGGATATTTATATACATAAATGTAGCCAGTCGGAATTGCATTTCAATGCAATAAGCAAGTTTATTCCTTTTGGCCGGGAAAAAAGGAGCAGGGGCGCACTTGAAATTCGGCTTCGTTAGCAGCAGCTGCTGCTGCCTGCATTTTCCATCCCCAAATTGCATTTCCCAGTCATAATCTGATGCCCGCCTGCCAGAGTGCACTCTCGACTAGCCCTGCTAGTCCCGAATTTTCCGGGAAAAGCGCAGGGATAGGAGGGTTATAGGGAGACAAGCCCATAGACAGCCAAGTCGATGGTTATAGGCGATGGGATTTTATCGAATTTTAGCTGCACTATTGCCTCGGCTGCCATCAAGCTGCCACCTGTTAAATAATCAAGCAACAGAGGGGCTCAAAGCAGGACGGAAAATATGGCAGAAGTTTAGGATAAAGTCTTATAAATTTAATTTGAAAAACTAAACCAAAAAGAGGTTTACTCACTCTCTGAAAATTAAGGCTGTAATGATTATCTTCCAACCAATTCCATTTAAAATGCCTATATTTTCGTTTTAAATTAAATGAAATACATTTTCACCTGTTGTGCGCTTCACCTTAAATCACATTTTAGTAGTTTTGCCACAGAGCGACTTTATCGCTGCATATTGATTAATTAGATGGCTTCAAAGCAGCGGAAGGAGTAAGTGCATCAGCTTAATGAATTTGCACTTCATCGAGCGTCACAAAGAAGTAATTACCTAATGCAAAATGTGGGGGGAAAAGTCCAGAGTTTCAGAGTTTCAGAGTTCCACAGTCCCAAGTCCCGAGTCCTGGGGTCCAAAGTCCGTTCTGCAACCGCAAAATCAAAGCTCCTTCAGCGCAGAAAGACACACAAACAAAGTGCAGGACGAGGGATGAGTGACTGGATGACTGGCTGACTGGATGACTGAATGTCTGGATGACTGGATGACTGCGTTTCAGCTATCGTCCTGAGTCCTGGTTCCTGGTTGCTGGCTGCTGGCTGCTGCTCCCTGCCGGCCAGCACTTGTGGCCATTCTCCTGCTAAGCAGCCCCGACACCAAAGCCAAATGAGTTCAGCGCCCGCAGCCAGAGACAAAAGACAGGACAACGGAAAAAGGAAGAGCGATGAGGGGGGAGAGAGGGAAAATTCCGGTGGAGAGGGTAGAGTCCAGAGAGTGAGGGCAAGTGCAGCTACAGGCCAAGGGATAGGTTTTCCTTAGCTAAAATAGACCCAGAAAATACCTTTTGTTATTTTATTTATTGGAAAACAGAAATAAAAACACTTTACTTTGTGTCATTCATCATTTTATTGTTTAATTAAATCTATAAAATATAAATGAGAGTTTAATTTGATTTATTAACATTAAATAAGTCAGCATAAAGTTGAAAAATCAAAGCTAAAACCTGCCACATTACGTATACGCCCCGTGGCCATACAAATTAATTATATAATTCAATTAAAGCCTCACTTGTAATCATTTATTTATTACCACTTTATAGAAGAAAATTCGTGTAAATTCGAGCAAGAAAACTGCATTCGCGCTGCTTTTCTTTGAGGTTTTCCCGCACACACACACACACAGAGAGAGAGAGAGAGCTAACGAGCGGCGAGTCGAGCAATGATTGCGGTTACTTGCTGGTTTTCAATTCATTTTTCATGGCACTCCCATGGCCAGGCCCAGTAAGGTGTCCTGGGCGTGATCCTGCCAGCCGCTTGTTAAGCACTTTAAACAATGTGGCAGCAATGGCACTCGTCTTGTTAAATTTAATTTTGCCACTTGCCCCGACCAATGACAGGGCACAAAACGAATTCCGACAGCCGTCCCTAGGAATGAAGTGATGCATTCCCATTCCGAGAGATGTTTCTCCCTTTTCTCTATTTTAGTTTCTTTTTTTTAGTGGTGTTTTTTGGGGAAAAAAGAAAGAAAAAAGAGACAGACAATTTGTCAAATGAATTCCGAGTCATTTTGGAAAATTGCATAAGCAGAGGCGAGCGGTAAGGAGTCGAGGGACTCTCTGCCACTCGGAGTGGCCCGGGGAATCCCCGGAATGCAGCTAGGTAAAAATATTTTAAATGCATTTTCACTTTAGATATTATATGTACCTGGGCAGGGGCACAACAGCAACAACAACAACGATTCCAACAAATTGTTCGCCCGCATTGTTTCACGCTGCAGCAGCGTAAAATTTAATTTTCCAATTAAATGGCGAAAGTTTTTCACGCTTTTTTCTTATTTTTATTTTATTGTTTTATATTTTTTGTTTGGTTTTTCTTCCGCTCGTTCCTGTTGTTTGCGGAAAGTTTGTATTTTTTGGCCATCAAACTGACATTGGGGAATATTACAAAAACCCCCAAAACGCAGCGGGCGAGATAAAGCATTCAGCCGCCAAATAGAAATAAAAGAATCAGACTGAAGGCGCGCGCGGGGAAAACTGAGAACCGAAAACTGAAAACGGAAAACAGAGGTCCACTCTGGCGATTGCATTTGTTTTGCGTATCGGATGCACAAACATTTTTCAGCTCAACGAGAAATTGCTTTAAAAATATATAAAAGTATATCTGTTTATGCCACAACAACAAAAATTAATATATATAAATTGAAACAAGAGGTGGTGTAGCTGAGGACCTGCGAGAGGAGTAAATTGTTGCCGAAAAAAAATTAATTTGAAGGCTTCTAGAATTTTTTAGAAATTAGGAAAAGGGATTGTGATTAAACAAAAATATAACAAATTATTCGGAACTTATTTAATTGAAAAACTCCCCTCTTTCCCCTAAAAACCAATTATTTTCCAGGGTATCTGGGGAACTGCGGCCGCTAAAAGTTGGTAGCCGCGAATATTGGGATTGCCCCAAAGGTGTAACCACTCGCACACACATACTGCATAAACTATATATGCAAAACATATATAGTTTGCCATCGATTAATTAACTATCGCGAAATTGTTGGAAACTCTCACAATTTCCCTTGCAAAGCTCTCTCGATAAGTAAAAAAAAACTATGGAAAAATTGTGGAAAAACTCAAAGCTAATTTCAAGCCAGCAGGCGAGACGTCAGTTGTCCGAGTAACCGTGAAAAGTTTGTCGACACTTTAGCAGTAACCGTGAAATTTGTATAAATTGCACTTGACATTTTCTAAGCCGCCAACTTTGGGCCATAAACTACCGCCCGGGGGGGTGGTGGGTGGTAGGTGGCCAACTTGTGTCTCACATTAGCTGCCCCGAAAAGCAATTGAAATTAGTGCGGTATATAGTTTGGGCCTGGGATTGGGCTTCAGTTTGGGGGGTTTTTACCAGGGTTTCTGGGCTTCTGGGTCCCCGGATGGACGGATGGATGGATGGCTGGTGGCAAAAGTTTCAAGTTTTTCCGCGAATAACTTTGGCTGCAATGTGGCGGCAAATTGGACGCTTGGCAAAGACCGAAAATTAAGCGGCCAGCCGCAAGTCAACCCCTCCTCGGGGTTTTCCTCAGAGTTTTCCCTGCCCTTCGGGATATATGTCCAACTGAATTAAAGTCGTGCGGGCGCACAATTTTCCATTCTATTTGCTTGCCACAAGAACTCAACGCGAATTCATCAGCGGCAGCCAAGCGCGAGAATTAACTGCGCTCGGCGAGGTAATATACTCCTTAAGGGAGGGTATTTTTTTGTGTTGAAAATAATTGGGGGAAAATTGAGGGAAAACTATCAGAGGTAGTTGTAGTTATGGGGAATTTTTTAGAGATTTTTAACAGTTGTTTCCGTTTTGTTATGTTATTTATATTTTTTTTGTTATACTTTTAAAGCCTCTTAAAATTTTAGCAAAGCTCATATAGATATTTTTATATTTAACTCTTTTTTCTTAAATATATTTCCCTAGAACTTTCTGTTTTTGTGGCTAAACTGATAATAATTTATTTGTTAATATTTGTTAGCCAATATATATTATATATTTCCATTAATTAAGAATTAACTAGGTTAAACCTTTAGAAAACTCTGTTAATTGTCTTCCTTTTCTTAGATTTATTTTCCTTAACTCATTAAAATTTACTCGCATTTTCTGGATAGTATATTGATAGATTTTCCATGATTGGGAATTAAAAGCCGCCATTCTGTGTAATTTGTTGCCACTTTCGGCCAGCTTCATTTACCATTTTACTTCCATTTTGAACCCTTTCCGTTTCCGTTTCCGTTTCGTTTCCACTTGGTTTTGCTGCAGAAGTACACCCCTTAGAGGGTCGAAAATAATTAATTATGCAGCGCGCAGCGCCTTAAACTATGCAACAGTTATCGGGGGGGCAGGCAGGGAAAAGCCAAGCAACTTTCGCTCGCTGGCCGTTTGACGTTTCGTTTGGCCAACACAAAATACACACAAAAAAAAAAAAACGAAAAGTTAAATGAGTTTTTATGCTGCTGGAACCCCCACCTCCGCCCTCCCCCTTGGCAACATCAACAACTCACGCCCCTCCTTGAAACGACGCCCATTTCTAATTGGAAAAAGGCAAACGAGTGAACGAAACGCTTCGCAATGACAATACAAAACTTTGCAGCTTTTCGGCGAAAATTGAAATAAATTGCCGGCAATAACAACAACACACAATAAATAACAATGAACGAGTTGGGCCAGCACCTTGAGGGGTTAAGGGGTGGTTTCTCGGGGTGGCTGCGGCCATTTAAAACTTGATTAAGGCCCTGAAACGATGACGTTAGTTGATGGGGCCGCCTTGCCTCGGAAAATTCTTATGCTCTCACGCCGAAATGGCAATGAAAATGAAAATGAAAATGGAAATGGAAATTCTTGGCCGCCGCAACGCCCACTCATTCATGTGGGCCGTTAAATCGCTTTAATTGCCAATTTCCGGTTAAGTAATTAAAAGCGTTTTGCCTTCCTCGCGAGAGCCAGAGAGAGAGAGAGAGAGAGAGACAGCGCGCAATTAAATGGGGAAATATATAAATATATATATATATATATATATATATATATATATATATATAGGATAGTATGTATGGTTATATATGGGCATACTTCTCGTTGGCAATTCCGCTAAAATGAATAAATTAATGTGCGCATGAACGAATGCCTGATTGATTGATTGACGGCCATCATCGGGGCCAAAAGAATTTCCCTCACTCTCCTCTCTCTCTCTCTCTCCCGCGCTGGTGGAAATTGGAAAAGTTTTCCTTTGTCCGGTGACGGGCAGAAAAACATTTCATGTTTGCCATCAATTTCTGCGGCTGGCCACGAATGGGTTAAACAAGTTAATTCGGGTTAATGATGGCACGGCCCAGCTTGGCTTTGCTATTATTATATTTTTCTCCAATTGTTTCGTTGCTGAAATAAAATCTCAGATCAAATGGGAAATTGGGGGAAATAAAACGGGAAAATATTTAAGTTAATTTAGGAAAATAGTTACTACTCGTTGAGCAACACAAACACCTAAAATTTACTTCTCAAAATAATTTTATTTATATGTTTATATTTATATGTTTATTCTGACCATAAAAATCAATTACTTCGCCGAGCAATATTTATTTATAAGCTTCTGCAATTATTTTCGCATAAAAACTTTTCCTCTTGTCCCCCAAAAATCATATAAATAAAAAAAAATATATAAAACCAAGCATTAGAGGGGAGAAAAACCATTTGACAAGCTTACATGCATGATTTCCCATTTTCCCCTGCCCCATTAGGACCCTTCGCTAATTGAGTTTTTCTCGGGCGAAAAAAAGGAAAAGCTCACAAAAATTCTAATGGGGTTCTTGGGACCAGCGTTTAATTGCGCATATTTACAGTGCTCCATATATACATATATACACTGCAATAAATACAGAAAAAATAATTAACTCATTAAATAAGCATTTGGCGTTTGTCATAAATATTGCTTAATGTTTTTGGCCAGGTAATTTTTGGCCACTAGGCCGCAATTAACGCTGGCCAAGAAGGGAGTCCGTGGGCGAGCACATGGCCAAGAGCCCGGCCCGGACATCATCATTATCGTTTGCGGCAATAATAAAGGCATAATTTACAATATATATTTGGTTGAGGAGCCCTGCCCAGCTCCGCCACTTAATAATTTAGTTAATTAATTTTCACACAACACACACACACACAGCGCAGAGAGGCAACTTTTGTCCTTGCACTCAATTAACATTCGGAATTATTTATCTAAATTATCAGGAGCAGGTGTGTTGTGATGTGTGTGTACATCAAATGCGGAATGCAAGGAGCAACAGGGAGGAGCTCGACAGCGACAAGGACAACGACAAATGCCGGCCATTGTTGGCATTTGCAATTATTCATACGCCACGTAGACAAATGTGCTGACAGCCCAAACACACACACACACAAACACACGAAGCACTCTGGCAGGACACACACGCAGGACATTCCAGCTTAGATTTGTTGCCTGCTTGTAATTGTCGCAGATAATTAAGTTGCCTTTACTCGTAAGTCAGTCCCAAGTTTGCCCCAGGTCAATGGTTTTGGCCATTAAAGGATCAAGCCCAGGGAAAAGGGGAAAAAAGGGAAAGGGAAAATGTGGAAATGGTTAGGGGAAATGGAAATGGAAATGCCAAATGCCATTTGCCTATATATATATTTTTCGTAGCAACATCCGTTTGTCGTACAACTCAACATAATTGTCGATTTCCGGGCACTCTGGGGGGGGGGGGATATATTTCCATTACCAAAAGACTATTTCCAATTACAAATTTTTATAAAATTATAAAACTTAGCATTTAATTCCTGAAAATAGCCCAGGAATTTCCTGAAATTAAATCATAAAAACTCACAAACTGCAACCGAATCTCTTCGCAAATTAAAAGTTACAACTGAGCATTATTTCCATCATCTCCTGCCAGATCCTTGTCTTCTCTACTTATTTATATTTACAGCCTTAACCCCTCTCCTCGGCTCGTCTTTATTTGTTTTAATATATATTTTTTTTAATTTATTTTCGGGGGCTTATTAAAAAGCCACCCAAGATGCAAAGGCGGCGGGCATAAGATTATAAACAAAGTGCTCAGTTTTTGGGTCTTTTGTGAAATATTAAAACACATAATTTACAAGGCAAAAGAAGCAGAGAGGGGGAGGGATAGCAAGTCCTGGTCCTGCTCCTGAAGATCAGGAACAATGGCCAGATTAAAACGCATCCCAAGGACAAAGCCAGTGCAATTTGTTGCCAAAGCGAAGTTCGCCCCCAAGTTGCAAGTTCACAAAAAAACAAAAAAAGGACTCTGGATTCTGAAAGCTGAATGCTGGCAGGACAAGCAGGGGCATAGAGGAAATGGGGAAATTCAGAAACTGCTCCTTTGACGTCGGTAATTAACACTTGCCGGGCTATACAATGGTCATTCGGCAAAATGTTGAAAAATTACAGAATTTGAGGAATTACAGGAAGAAGCAAAGTTTTATTCATATTTTTGGCTTAAATAAATAAAATGGGGCCATGAAAATGTAAAATTTATATAGGATAATACAAAATGCAACTAAAAACTTGTATTGATCCTTTATCCTTGGACTAAATTATAATTTATACTTACCATTCACCTTATCCCATCAATATTGAGCCTGCATTTAGATAGTCCCTTGTCCTGGCCAAAGTTATTAGCTGGGCTAAGCGTGGCAGAACGGTTAATAATACGCATAATGCCGCTCTTGGCCCAAACTCGATATTAACTTTGGAGGAGAAGCTGCACAAAACACCTGACTGCCTGATTGCCTGACTGACCAAATACGTTGTAAGCCGGCATGTTGTCATGGTGAGGGTTCTCCAAGGGACAATGGCTGCCCAGGACTCTCAGTTCTCAGTTCTCTGTTCTCTGGCCTCGAAAATCAATTGACCATGCTGTGAGGGCGTTGGCGATGACGATGGCTTCTTGTGGCTGCTGCAGCTGGCTGCCAGAGTCCATAAATAATAGGCACTAAGCATGTGCTCGGTAATCCCCCGGCCAGCCAGCAGTGTCCGAAAAGCAGGAAAAAGGGGGGGGCGGGGAGAATGCATAAAGAAAATGTTGGGAAAAATGCAGCAAATAGAAAACACAGTGTATAAAAGCAGGCAACAGGAGCACAACAATCCACTCCAGTCGCCACTCCACTGAACTCCAAACCAGCAGCAGCGGCAGCAGCAGTTGCTCCTTCACTCGACTGCACTTTGGTCCTGCGAGCGGGATTTCTTCCTGCCGCTGGCTTGAAAGTGGCCCTGGCCAAAGGTGCAACTATTTAAGGCACGAAGACTGCCGCAAGGCAAGCGGATTTCTCAGCGCAGCACTGACAGAAAAAGGGGGTAACAGAGGTTACAAATTAATCAATCAAATCAAATTAAATTAATCAAGTTTTAAAATGCGTTTCCCTATTTCTTCAATTTAATTTCTAATTTTAATTATTTTTTATACTTTCCCAAAATAATGTCATTAAATTCTTTCTTTATTTCCTTCTTAGTTTGCACTAATTTCCCTCTAGTTTCTTTAAGTGCCTCAGTGCCTTGCCTTCTGGCAACACAAAAGGATCAAAGTTTCGTCCTGCTGCTGCTGCTGGCCCATTTAATATTAAATGTTTTTCCCTTTTGCAAAAGTTTTCGCAGCGGAAGCGACCATAAAAAACTTGTCGAGAGTGATAAATAAAAGTATAAATAATTATGGTAAATAATGAGCAGAAGGACACACAGGACAGGGGGCACAGAATGTGCAGACTTTAGTCTTGACAAACCAATTGACAGCAAAAAGTGGTCAATTTTTAATTGAAAACTTGTAGTAATCTCTCGTTAAAAGGGTTCAACAAGGATTTACTATCTAATTGCTAATAGAAATCATTGTTATTTTTCTTACAAATATTTTCTAAAGTATTCTGCTTGTAGGCTTAGCCTTCAAGCAGGTCCTTTGAGCCTGGCCTCGACCTTAGGCTCATAAAACTGTTCACACCTCCGTTAAAGTGGTTCCCACATCCATCATAAAATTATAGTACGGTTGCCAGGCACTTGACATACACACTGCGAAAAGAACACTGAATTTGGCATAGAAAAAATATAGAAAAATGCAAAAAGGAAAGCTCAAACTCTAGATTTTATTCTTTTTCAAAAGAAATTCATTTTCCAAATGAAAATTATAAATTTAAATAGAGTTTTTCGCTGTGTGACTTTCCTGCAATTGGGTTTGTCGGCTTGGTCTTGGCCTCGCATCCTCGATGGACAAATGCGGCCTCGTTAGCGGCCTGTTCGGGGGAAACCAGTTAATCGAGGGACTCGTCCGCAAACACCTGACCAGAATGAGGAGGGGTAGGGGGATGAGGATGAGCAGGATAAAGAGGAAAACGTCTAGCAGGAGTAACAAGGACAAGGGCGCTAATTGCGTGGACATGCCAAATGTCGCACCTATCCTTTTGGCCGGCAAACAGGACAACGGACAACGGACAACGTACAACAACGGCAGACGGCAGGTGGCATACAGGAAACGAAGGCGGAAAAGGATCAAGGACATGCGAGCGAGTGGGGTCGCTGAAATGGCAAATAAACATTAGAGAAAATCCAACAACACATCAAAGGGCAATCACACGTGGCTCGCAATCGCATCCCTTTTTTCGCACGCCATTCCCGGCCCCCCGTTTAATGCCTGATCCTGGCCAAAGGATGCATGCGAAAACAACAGACGGGAATGAGCCAAAGGAGGAGGAGAGGGGAAACGAGGAGGTAGAAACAAAACAAAACAAAACCAACTGCTGCTGCTGCTGGCCGCAATAAAAGCGCAACACGTAATTGTTGTTGCCCCTCTAATGGACCTGGGAATAAGCCAGGACGAAAAGGGATATATGACCGGGAAATGGACAATAAAAACAATCAATCCCCGAGCAACATCGGTTAGCATCTTTAAGGCAATTTATTGAAGGAAACGGGTTAAAGAAAAATAATTTTTAAAAATATTAAAGTAAAAACTTGAGAAAAAAATATTTACAAAATTATCTTGACTTTACAGGAGGGTAAATAAATATTTAAATATTAAAAAAAATTAAGAAAGAAGGCTTGGAATGCTCGGGAAGTTGATCGTTAGCTTTGCTCTTTATAAAGGAGCCGAAGAAGTCCTGAAAAATACTCATTTCAAGGACTTTAAACTAAAGTTGATGAATATTTTTATGGGATATATTTTTTTAATATTTAAATATTATTTAAAGGAAAGGGCGAATTGAAATATATGTGACTCTTAGCCATCTTTCTTCTTAAAGCTAATTTATGCCTTTCAAAAGAGCTGAAATATTTGGTTTCTTTTAATTAATATTTTATTGCTATTTTTCTGAGAAATTTTTCTAACAAATTAAAATCTAAAAATGTCATAACTTGGCTTTAAATGCAGCAAATTCAAATCGGACAGATTTTCTGTGCTAGTTTTAAGCAGATTAAAAAATCTGCATACTAAACTTAAGGATTTAATAGATTCAAAATTTTGTCAATTTTTGAAAATTTTAATGATGTAACCCCTTACATAATTTTGAAAAAATGGCAAAAAAATTAATTTCCTCAAAACCTGGCTAAAACGATTCAGCTTTTCACGCTGATTAAGAATATATATGGTTTATGGGGTCGGAGATGAATATTTCACCGACAAAAATGATAAAATCCTATGGAAATGCATAAAAAATATAAAAAATTCGTGTAAATATTTCCCAGATTTAAATTTCTTTACAATTTTCAGAGCATCGAAGGCAGGGATGGTGAAGCAATGTTTAAAATATATTTTACTCGCTGCTTAATTATTAATTTTAAAGGTTTTCAGTTGAAGAAAAGTATTTACCGAAATTAAACAAGATGAAAATATAAATTCCCATCATTTAAAATTACTTATCTTTTTTTTTTAATATAAAAAATATCTTTTCCAGTTGTGTATATTTTTTATTTATATTTTTAATTTGTGTATATTTTTGTGTGTTTTTTCATGTTCTTGTATATATTTTGGTTAGTTTCTACATTTTTGGTCACCGCCACTGCCATGGGCTTGGAGTGGTTGGCAAACAGGGACATCGTGTGGCAGTAATCAAAGCCAGGAGCAGAAAGAGGCAGCCAGCCAGCCTGTCTGTTTGCCTTGCTCTCCTCCAAACGGGGCTTCTTTTTTCTCTCTCTTTCTCTCCGTTTTTTTTTTAATTCGGAAAAGGAAGCAGGACACCATTTCCCTTCCCCGAACTAAGCCTGGAACTCATCGTGCGGCTCCACTGGCTCTCCTGGCTGGCTTTTGCCAAAGGCCAGCAGATTCAATGGCCGATCCAGAGCTGGGTCCGCCTCCACCTTTGCCTCCAGATTGGGCAGCGGTATCAGCACCTGGCCGGACTTGCGCTGGCGGGGATCCTTGGCGGCCAGAGAGCCCAGGCTGGGCAGGCTCAGCTCGCTGGCCAGCGGCCGGAGATTGGGCAGGCTCTGGCAGGTGCCGCACTGGAGGTTGTCCATCGACTGGGGCTTGATGAGGGCACTCTGGCTGGTGTTCCGCGACTGCTCCTCGGTCTGGATCTCCTCCTCGGCTTGGTGCGGGGCGAACAGCTCCATGACACTGGGCAGCGGCGGTGCCGCTGGCTGCGGCTCCTTGCCATTGCCATTATTCAGACGATGCACCGTCAGGCAGAACTCCTTGAAGCCATGCACCGTGTGGTAATTATTCAGGCCAGGTCCAATTTGGCCCGAATCCGGGACACTGGTGGGGACGTTCGCCTGGCTCTCATCCAGCTGATCGATGGCATTCTGCAGGGCCGGGTTCAGCAGGGCCACCTCCCGGGCGGTGCGTAGATCGTGGTGCCAGAAATGCTGATTCCGCTGCACCGCCGGAGCCACCTCCTTGATGCGCAGCACCACCACACCCATTAGCCACACGCACACAATGTTCAGCAGGGTCAGGGCCAAGCTGACCCCCGCGCAGACCATCAGCTCGATGGGCAGATGATCCGAGTACGTCCTGTGCCGCTGCAGGCTCTGCAACAGCTCGTGATCGGACGCCAGGAACCGTGTGCCAATGGCCAAGGCCGACAGGAGTCCGGCATTCACTGCTGGCGGCAGCAGGGATGCGGAAATGGCCACACCCACCAGGGAGCCGGTGTTTCCCCCAAGCACAGCTATGGCCCCCGCAGCGCCCGAGGCCAAGGCGGTGCACACGTTAATCGCCAGCGAATGAGTGTCACAACGGGACACAATCTCCTCGGTCAGGCCCGTGGAGATGGCAAAGAAGTAGCCAAAGCCGCAGACAATTCCCCCAAAAACGAAGCCAATGGCCACGGAAACGGCAATGCCCAGGAGTTCGTTCTTCAGGCCCAGCCAGCACAGGTCCCGATCACCAATCACCGAGCCAAATATGGCCGCTATAATCGGTCCCATCAGCGGGGATATCAGCATCGAGCTGGACAGGAACAGGAAGCTGTTCTCCACCAACCCCACGCAGGAGAGCAGGGCGGCGGAGATGAGGAGCACCACAAAGTCAAAGGTCAGCGTGGCATCGCGCCTCACCTGGCGCACCACCTGGTTGACATTCAGGCGGCAACGCACCGAATCCATGAAGCTCTGCCAGCCCTGGTTGAAGGTCTGGAAGGGACCATGGCTTGTGTCCTGCTGGAGGAGCTGCTGCTGCTGCTGCTGCTGCTGCCGCTGCTGCTGCTGCTGTGGCTGCTGCTTCTGCTGCTGCCACTGCTGCTGCTGCTGCGGCTGCTGCTGCTGCTGCTGGTGGTCTCCTGCGCTGCAAGCTGACAGATCCTGGGCCTGCTGTTGCTGCAGCTTATCCGGCGGCTTGTCCCTGGTCTCCAGGCAGTTAATGGCACTCACATGGGTGCCAGGACGCTCGCCCACACCCCAGTCCTGCAAGGTGCACAGCAGCCGCTCAAAGCGCTCGTCCTGCTGCAGATCAAAGCGAGCCTGCAGCTGCCGCCCGCTCAGATCCTGCGACCAGAAGACATCGTACTCCAGGCACAGCTCCTCGGCAATGGCGCGCAGCAGCTGCTCCAAAGAGGCATTCTCCTTGAGCTTGTGCAAAGGCAGCGATCGATTGCGGTGGGGAGCGGCGACCGTGGGCGGCGGCGTGGCTGTGAGAGGCTGAGGCGAGTCCAGGCCATTGCCAGAGATGTGGCTGAGCTGCCAGCAGCGCTTGCAGAGCTCCAAGGAGCCCTTGCTCTCCAGCAGAGAGCAGCCGCACAAGGAGCAGGCACGGGGATTCAAGCGCTGCTCCTCGGCCTCCGTGGGCACGGTGACCACCACGCAAACGGCGGCATTCATTATCCTTTTGGCGGCTGGGTGGGGCAAGGAGGTATGGGACTTCCGGCCAGAAATCGAAGTGTGTAGGTGTGTAGAAAATAAAGGCAACGATTCGAAGGCTCTCTGTGGAGCTACTAAGTCTGGGCCTGACTTGATATTCATTCCCGTAAATGTTCCCAAATATATATCATAACATCAGTTAAGTTTTCAGTAATTAAAGCTAAAGCCCCGGCTAAGGCTCACTTCCTGCAAGCCGCGGCCCAGGACTAAGCCAAGAACTCGCATCAAAACCATGGGACATGTCCGCTGCAACATCCTGATGATGAGGGAATGCCCCAGGATGACGATGCTGCTGATGGACACTGCGACAGATGCGCGCTTTATCCTGTTTGCATGCGACTGCGGATGCACCACCGCCCTGCCCTCTCTTAACCCTCTAAAACCCGAACCTCAGCTGCGTTTGTTTGCATCCGCCGCTGCAGTGGCAGTGGCAGTGGCAGACGCAGACGCAGACGCACCCCCATCCTGGCCACTGTTTTTGCCGCATAATCGAAACAACTACAACAGCAACTTTCCCGGGCAACTCCCGAAAAAAAAGGACGATAAAGGACCTGCGAAGGGGGCCGGGATAGAAGCCCGGAGGTGCAGAGCAGCCAAAATGTCAACAATCTGCAACAGCCATGAAATATTATGAGGCTTCGTGGGCGGCGGGAGCCGGGGAGGGGCGCAAACTGTTGGCGTTTCGGCAGTAATAATGCACCACGCAAAAGTCGCACGGGCGGCGAATAAAAAATACGGTTACGGAAAATGCAGCAAAAAAAGGAAAATGCAGAGCGGGAAAATCCCACGAAAAGTACACACACACTGAGGCAGGCACAATGACCCACACTTAAGTGGTCAGCAATACACTCTCCCAAAAAAAAAGGGTTAATTAGCAAATGAAATTAATGGCAATTAATTTTTTTTTTATATTTTCCTTATTTAAAATAATGTTTTTGGCAAAGTTTTTAAATTCTCTAATGATTCTTTGTTTGTTTTAATTTTAAAACTAACATTTATATACACTGGTCGGCATATATATTTTGACAGAGCGATGCTTCATTTTCTTTTTCAATTATTTCTTTATTTAAAGGGAAACAATTAGTGATTTAATTTGTAATAGATATTAGTAGTGTATTACATTATCGTAAAAAAAAGCACCTGTATGCCAAAAAATTAGCCATGGAGGTGGGAGCGTAATGTTCTGGGGATGCGTTTCCTATAATGGTGTGGGAGACTTAGTTCCCATTAACGGTTCTATGAACCAAGGTCAATATTTACATACCCTAAACGATTTTGCATTTCCAAGCGGCGACAGATTGATCCTTGAAGCATTTGTTCTCCAGCAGGACAACGCTCCTTGCCACAAGGCGAAAATGATTACGACATTTTTGCGAGAAGTAGGGGTGGAAACACTAGATTGGCCACCCCAAAGTCCAGATTTAAATATAATTGAAAACGTCTGGTCTCTTATGAAACGTAAAAGAACAGTATCGTTGAACAAAACCAGAGAGGAGACCATTTCTGAGGTCACTTCCCTTTGGGAAGAGATATCTCCAGAGATCATCCAAAATTTAATCGATTCAATACCGCGACGCCTGCAAAAAGTTATTGAAACTAAAGGAAATTATATATTTTACTAAATACTTGTTTTTCCTTTAGTTTTTTTATGTTTAAACTTTGTTACTTGTATTAAAAAGTACTTGTCAAAATACTTATGCCACCAC